>JAQFZM010000021.1:0-82705 GCA_034695785.1 Galumna obvia
AATTATTATAGTAAAATAAATTAATATTAACTGATAGTAACCGATTTTGATGTCTAATAATAAAATGAATAAAAATTGTCTTTTTTTTCCTGCTATGAACATTGTGTGTTATGAACAAATTTCCCTGGCATCTGCCCATTCATAACAGACAGCTTTTACTGTATTAGAAGTTTTTAGTCCACAAAATTTGTTAAATAATTTTTATGAAAGTCTTTAAAGTCATTTGAAGACAATATGAGTTCATATGTTTCTAAATACTCGAAAACTATATATTCTTGCATTTATTTAATATATTCAATGAATTCAAAGATTTTAAAATATTTTAGAAATTTTTTAGAGAAATTATTAAAAATAAAAACCTTTAAAAATATTCTCATTTAATGCCTTAAGAATATAAATTATTTTAATTAATAATTTGTAAAAGTGTTTAGTATTTAATAGACTATACATCGTTTATCTAAACAAGCACAAGTTGTATCTGAAAATATCATGTAATTTATTAGGAAAATAAGTCACTTATTTTGGGGCTCAGAATTGCAAACAAATTTATATATTAATAATATTCTGGATTTAAAACATATTAAATTGGAATCATTTAATAGAAATTGTCGGAAATGAAAGAGTGAACAAATAAATCTAAACTTTTTGCTAGTTTAATATCGATTGGATGAGACAATTACTAGACTATAATACAAAAGGCACACAAAATTTCTATAATATAATATAATTCTAGAATATAAAAGAGAATCCATTTGTGAGGCGAGAGATAAGCAGAAAAATTTCCTAATATTTATAAATTACTATCCGTTCGAAACGCTCACCACTCAGTTATGGCTAAGTCTAAGGTCTGGCATTCATATATCAAAAATCAGTTGATATGATGTCCAACGGATTGAATACTCATATATTAAATGACAAAATAAAAGCTTTCAGTTATAAGACAACAAAAGGCAGTCAAATGTATGAGATTTCAGTCAACACAACAACACATTTCTAATGGCATTCTTATTAAAGACTCATAAATGGCTAAATAAATGGTCAAATAATTGATATCTGTGGTCACTCTTCTCACAATTCAATACATATGCCATCAAAAATGGTACGCAAAACTTGATATCTATAAACCATAAAGAATTCTCTCTCCCTTTACTTCTACTCTTTCTCTCAATTTCTTCGAGAATATTTTCCGTCTCTTTTCATCTTTTTATATTCAATTCGTTGAATAATAAAAGATATGAAACTTTTTCATTTGAGAACAGAGAAAAGAGAACTAATATTTTTTTCTCAAAAAATACATTTCACTGAAAATAATCGGAAATAAAAACTGTTATAAAAAGTTAATATTGAAGTAAATAAAAATTTTTAGTCTTCAATATTAGAGGAATACAGTTCTCGTGTTTTAATGGAAAATATGGTCTCTCTTTCAAACCAAAGATTTAACTGAAAAGACTTTTCATTTGAGTTCTAATCAAAAGGTGTCTGAATTGAAAGCAAAAAATGTTTCCGAAAAAAAGAAAAAAATTGTGAAAAGTTTTGATAGATTTTGATTTTATTTATGACTCGAAACGATGTTTTGTCACCCAATAGAAAATGCCTTTACTTATCGATAAAAATACTCTAATGCTATGGGTTTAGGCTCTGGTCATTGGTAACAGTGCTTGAGGTCATCGTCAGTGTCGGAGAAAAATGTTCTCATCATTCGTTTGTATTCATGTGTATTATATCACATCACAACTAGTTTTCAAATCCTTTTACTGACTGACCATTACATTAGTCCGACTCAAGAGTTGTTATGTAAGGTTCTGTCAAAAGGGGTATCCAAGTCAGCAATTTTTTAGTTAAAGGAGTGCAGTATATTAACAGTTATACTCTTTTGATTAAGAAAGAGTTGTCGTGTTTATCCCGGTATCAATTTCTTTATGAATGTGAACACTCTTCTGCTGATATGGTTTTGTTGTGTTGTGTTAGTTATCAATGGCTATGCCTTACAGTTAAGTCTAATGTTTATAATGCGATTCACACGAAAAACACACAGAATTGAGACCAAACACTACTGTCAATGGATTTGACAATAATTGACAGTCTTTTTTGCCCCAACACTACTTGTGCTAAAGATTTGCCATTTGTATAAACAAGAAAATACTGTATATTCACCAAAAGATATAAAGAATGAGAACAACTCCTGAAGTCCTTCTCTCAAAGTTAGTGTTATATCATTTGAGGATTTCCAACACTTTTTTACTTACATTAATAAATAAAAAGATAAGAATTTGTGTTTACAACAGGAAATAAAGTTGTGGAGAAAAATTACCCAGAATTTTAAGTTAATCTTTCATTAGATCCTATTATAACGAACACTATTTTTCAAGAGTTAATGATTTGGAAAACAACTAAAATTATCGTTAAAAATGAATTTATAAAAATTATGTTACATTTGATTAGATTTACTCCAAAATTAATCAAAATCTCATTCTATTCCAGTTATTATTCTTGAAGGAATATATTGAGAAAAATGATCCTAATAAAGTATTAAGAATAAAGCTAGATCAATTGCTAACAAATTGTGTTAAGGAAAATCAATTTAAATTTGTTTAAAATTCAAATAGCCATATATATCATGGTCACTTTCTAGAACATATCTCAACATATTCTCTCTTAAATAACAACATTTCAGACAACGATATAAAGAGATCCAAACAATTTGAAGATCAAAGATATAGTGTTCGTCAACCGATCGAAAGAAATGGATTTATTTTACCAGAAATTGAGAGATTGATTCGATCCTCATCTTATCTCTCTCTCTCTCTCTCTCTCTCTCTCTCTCTCTCTCTCTCTCTCACACACACACACACACACACACACACACTTCCCACTCATATCGTTCTATTCCTCCCAATAAAAGCAATACTTTCGTGTATTAAAGTCTTGTAGGAGTTCTTAATGTTATGTCGAAAATTTCATTCAATATATTATTAGTTATTTTATTGAATGAATCGAAATTCGAGAAAACCATTTGAAGGCAATTGAAAGTAAATCTGATTATAAAAATTTATTTTAAAGGATTTCGACAAAACATTATTTAATATAAAATAGAAAAATATAATATAATTTCATTAAATCCTTTACTATTATATTATATTTGAAACAAAGTTTGGGTCAAATCATTTAACTAATTCTATGAAATTTTTTTTATAAAACATATTTGAAATCCAAGGGTTTAAAATGAAAAGTAGGAAACACTGTTAATGCCCTAGATTAAATAAAAGAGTGCGCCAAATGACAAATTTCCATGCTATTTGTCAATTGGCATGAATTTAAATTCTATAAATTAGCATTTTATAATTTGACATGGCTTAAATCCCTTCCCAAAAAGTGTGAAATTAAACAGATTTCTCCAAGACTATTTATCCATTGAATGAATCAATAGGTTCAGAGTATTTTACTTTCATTCCTTAACTAATTTAATTAAAATATCTTTAATTAATTAAAATATTTAAATAATTTATTTTTTTATGAAACTTCTTATAAATTCCATAAAAGAATTTTTGAATTAATTTTAAGCATTTCTGAGGTCTTAAACTTTTACTAAGTAAAATATAAAGTAATATTTACTTGATACTTTCATCATTCTTCATAAGTTAAGTGAAAAGGAAAAGAGTTTTTATATAACTTTTGATTCTTAAGATGAAAAATCTTTTAATGTACTTAACTCTGTCGAAGTGTTGGTCAACTATTGATAATCTCTCGTAAATTGATTTTAAATCTCAAGAAAAATGAATGTTTGAACTGATTTTTCAAAAGTATAGCTCTTCTCACATATACAGATATATAGAGAAAAGCGATTCAAACATATTATTAAAATAAAAGTTCATTAAATTTAACATTTAGTGTAAATGACATTCAACGCCACTTAGAAATCAATATTTTCACCACTACTGATACAAACTTGAAGTGTGTGTATGTGAGTAAGTGCTGGAGAGAGGGGGGAGAGAAAGAGAATAATTTATAGAAAGACTATTAGATTGAAGTCATAAACAACAACAGAATCTAATGTTTGAGAAATATTTCTTATCGTTTGTGAGTAGAAAATGACTCCAATATTGCCATCGAATAGAAATATAAGTCAAAAGAGTGTAAGAAGTGTTAGGACTGTTAGGACTGGTCTCATATGCTTTTTCTCGGTTCGCAAATTGTACGCTATTGGACTCGAGGGTATTCCCTTTTGCGATTGGCTGTGCGTGTGCTGTCACTGTTCTTCTTGGGTAGGACTTATAGTTTAGCCGTTTTAATGTGATTTCCAAATGAGAAAAAAATATATAAATTAAGAACGAATTCTCTGAGCAATGGCTAGACTTCTACTGTCAATAGTTTAGCGAACTCTGCCTTTTGGGACAAATCGATACCCAGTCTTACGGACAGAATGTTAAAGAACTGACTCATTGACTGATTAGCCTTAAATTAGATATAATTCAATCAATAAAAGTCTATTAAACCATTTGAGTGTTTATCGTATTTGTTGTTATTTTTCACTCAAATCGTTATCCGAAGCACTAAAATAGAAATTAATTTTCAAAATTAGTTTTTTATTACTTTTTTGATCGAAAAATTATACAATTGTTCTGAAAAAAAGACCATTTCATACAATTAGAGCTCATCCTCACAATTCTTTATACAAAAGACTTTTCATTGAATATCAATACATATAAAGAATATTTTTTCGAGAATTGAATGGAAACTCATATGAATGACAGGAATCGCTATAATTCGCTTCAGAATAAAGATATTAAAAGACATCACTTAAGAAATTCTATACCAAAACCTACTTCACATCTATATCTAAACACAAAATTTCAATGAATATATTTAACCCAAATATAAATTTTATGATTTATTTTAATAAAATTGCATCATATTTAACATAATAGCATCAAGCTAAATTATTATATGAATTTTCTATGAAAGCAGAAAAACATGAATTCAAAAAATATTGATTTTTAAATAAAAGTATATTTAGAATTAATGGTGGATTATCAAGGTATTACTTTCATTCTAGATTTAAAGTAAATGATTCATGCTAGAAGCAAAATAAGAACCCTGCTCATTGTCTTGAGTCAATTGTATTCTTTGGAGTCATATAAATAATAAGTGAATAATAATAAAACTAATTTAATGAGACGTAATTAATTCAGAAATAATCTTGCCAATTTTTATGATAAATAACAAGAACTCTCTCATTTAAATTTTTATTTTATTAAATATATTATTGCTATAATGCAAATAAGCTTGGTAATCTCTATATTTAATCAAGAAATTTGTTTCCAATATTCGGAATTGAATATAATAAGATGAAATGCAATTTGCTCTAGGCCCATGAGATCATCAAGAAATCAATAAGAAAATATTAGCCTGCAGAAATATCTGAATAGTTTATGATTTGCATGCATTTAGAAATTATATTCTGTTTATTCTGCAAAAAACGATAAAAAATAATCGGAAAGAAATAAAAAATTTAATAATATTTTTGAAACAAATTCATCTCTTAATTCGATGAAATGCTTTTCATGAATAGCGAGGAATAATATCATACAAATAATAATCAAATAAAGAAAAGGTAGAGAACAGGTTAAACTCAAAAAAGTGCGTTTTCAATGAAAAGTTTGAGTATGCAAATTTTTGAATACTTAATTCAATAAAACAATAATGGCTTTCCCTTATTTCTTTAATAAATTAAATTTTGTCTTGATCAAATTCAATGGAATTTGCTCACTTTTATGTTGAATAGAACTATCATGATAATATAAAGTGTCTAGTTTAATTAGATAAATCACATTTTGTAAAGTGTTATATAAATTAAGTGAAAACAATTGGAATTCGATTTTTTGATTAATTTTTGAGATAAACATCGAAGAGAGGCTTTATTTTATTTGAAACTTATTGAATATCCAAGATCATTCAACTGTTCCAAAATCGATTTGTTTGAATAGAGAGTACTCTTGTGTACGACATTGCCTTTTGTCAAACAGTATTTTCATCCGACGAAAGAGAAAAACGTATACAACTTATGGCTTAAATCGTTATTAAAATCAATAATTCAAACATTGAGTGAATTTTTTAATAACTTTTTAACAAAATTACGTTTTGATATCAGATTATTATAGTTTTGTTCTGAAAATACATAAATTGTAATAATTTATGAGTTCTTATGCCTAATGAGCCAAACATTTGTCATCAGAAGAATAGTATTGTTATAATTGAATTGAATTAAGAGATGCGCATAGAATAGATTAGGATTTGAGATGTGCTACAATCCATGTATAGCTCTGACTCCTTATAAACTCATTAAATATTATATGAATTGACTTTCATTCAGAATGAATACAAAAAAAAGTTTCTCCAAATGAGAAAATATTTTAATTTTGAAAATGAATTTTCATAAATTAAATTCTCATTAAAACTAAACCTAAATATTTTTATTACAATTATTTCTTTAATTAAAAGTGAGCTATAATTGTAGCCAGGGGTGAATAATATTAATTATATCCAGTAAAATATAAACAAAAATCTTAATTAAAAATAAAATCAGTTTTTGAGTTAATAATTGAATTGTGTTTTCATCAGTTGTTTACAAATTCTGTTGACTTAGTTTTCTGGAAACGTTATCTTTAATTAACTGAAAAGCATTCATTCAAATCCTATTTCTATTTCAGGTCTAGAATTGAGTCATAAAAATTGTTATACACATTGGATCAATGGATGGCTTAAGTGTTGGCAACTGAATGGATACCGAATGAGTGATGAAGTCATCGATTGTCTCATTCATATTGAAATCAGTGTTCACTCTATTCATACAAATACACCACTCATTCTGTTTAAACTCAGGTTTGTTTTATTCAATACTATCTTTTTTGGTGTCAATAAAGACAAATCAGAAATGCGATAAAAATCCAGTTATTTTCAAAATTATTATCTAGTTAATCTCTTGTCACTTTCATTGTCGTGAAGTCAAAATTTTTTTTAAGTAAAAGTCATTTATTTCGACTTTTCACCAAAAAAGACTCCTTTCTATTAGACGTCAGCCCCGTCTAACTGTCCAGAGCTGTCTATAATATCGATTTTGGGAAAATTGATTCCCGTCTTTGTTGACAATAATAAGAAGTTTGTAATAATATTTTTGTTGTTCACTCTTTCAGAAATTGTTAGCAAAAAAATGTGATAAAAATTGGTTTTTGAGTGAAACGACTAATTCACTGATAACTAACACAAATACAAACTCACTGTAAACCTAACGCTAAAAGAGTCAAATAAATTCCAGTGGTTTTCACTCAACATTTTAAAAATCACTCAATTCTTTCTTATTCTGAGTCCAATGGAATGAGTTAAAGGTTAACAAACTTTTAAATAGAGTAAAATTTGTCGTATTTTATATAAAATATGAAAATCTATATTACATTTGTTGTTAGAACTCATGGTTATCCCTTCACTAAACTTTTAAAAACAAGTATTTCTCTACTCTTTTTGTGTGCAGTTGTTTGAAATCCCAACAGATCTCTGAGTTTCTCTTTTTTTTTGTATTAAAAAGTTTTCTACTTTTTTAATCAGTGCTGTCAAGACTGAGTCAAATACAAATACTTTTAAAAAGATGAATTTTGCTAAATAATACACTAAATTTGAAACTCTTATTCTATTCATTCCAAATCTTATTCTTTTGTTAAAAACGGTAGAATAACTTAATTAACATCACAAAAAAATGATCAAGAGTCATTATAATACTACCTTAGGTCGAGAAGTGTGGGCATCACTTTTTTTAATCCGAATTTATTTCTATTCCCTCTCTATTTGTTGACTTAATTCAAGTGGAAAATCATTTTCTACTCTTTTATTTTGTGATTAATTTTGAGTTTAACAGAAAATCAATCCTAAAAGTGGACAGACATTACTCTAAATATATTTTGAATAATATTTAAAAGTTAAGTGAAATTTTTCAAATCAAATGTTTTTCGTTATGTTTTATAAATCATTCGATTAAAAACATACCCTCAGAGTATGTGAAGGGTTTGTTTTTGCTCGACTCAATCAATCATTGAACTCAAAATTTATATAAAATTTAAATTAGAAAAATCAAAATCTTATGCCTTTGGAAGTAACCCAACACTTAATGTCAGTATTTGAGTGTCATTTCATTTTTGGATTTAATGATAGCTTTAACTAAAACTTTACTAAAATTGAACTGAAGTCAAACCAATGATTGAATTTGTACTGAAAACTCAATTATAACAGTGAATGGGTTGGCTCTACATCTGGACTTTGGTTACGAAAAATTACTGAAATGGGAGGAAATACTCCTTTAAAAGGTATTATCACAAATCATTAGAAACGATGAACGCTATGACTATAATAAGTAGTGATTCGATCGCATAAATCTCTGTTAACTTCAGTAATAAATCATTTAAATTAATATTAAAATTTCTATGCTTTCAAAGATATAGATCATAAACTCACATTAATCACCAAGGTATTTCAAGATATCACACTCCTTTAAGATTCTATAAACTTATGTTTTTGCTAGATATTTGAATAATAGTTTTTTATAAACAGAGTTTCTTAATATCCTAAAGAATAGCTGATATTAGAATATTTTTTAATATCAAAATAATATCTTGGTACTATACTTTTCTTAGGAATTCATTCATGCATTTCTTCAATGAAATGTTTGGTAAATGTATTGAAAAATTTATTGAAAATATTAACCTTTTAGTAAAAAATTCAAATATGTTTTGTTATACTTTGATATTAAACAAAAAAAGAAATGAAAAAAATAAGTTCAAAGGATTTACTGTCGAATACCTGATAAAGTGATTTATAGTATTATGAATTTGTTAAGAAATATCTCTTTTATGATGTTTGAGTAATGAAAAGTAAACATTTCCTATTTGAAAAATGAAGAGAACTACCCTGATCAATCTTTGTCTGTGTTTGAAACAAAAATTAACAAAAAAAGAATTTCGTGGATAAATCTAAGAATAATTTATAAAAGTTCTCGAATTAGGAATTCTTATCGACAGAAACAGTTTCTTATTGGAAGAGAACTCAAATACAACAAAATGAAAGTAAACAGAAAAAGAAAAGACGACTAAAAGTTTGTAGGCTTTAAGTCTAAAGTAATGTTAAGACTATGCAAAACAATTCCTCCAAATATAATACTAAAACAGTATTCATTAGAGTCAACTTAAAGGACAGCATAAGACAGCACAAAATAAGGAAAAAATATATATATATTCTCTGCTTTAAATCAGATAAAAAGTTTGACTGAGTGTTGACTTAAACAATAAAATGATACTAAACTAAACACGAGTTCTTTCAATTGAAAACTAAAGTATTGTTTAAGAGGAGCTCAGAATTACACAGAATTGCTCTACAAAGCAATGGCTCTAAATTGAAAAATAAATGGACGAAAAGAATAAGGAGTTTGGTGTTGTGCTCCTGGCTCTTGCAAGTGACAGAAATACTATACTCTTACTCTTGGCTTCAATTTGAGCCCCGCTTTCAATTTGATTTTAAAGAGTTTTTGTTAAATTTGTTTAAAATATAAAATAGATTCAAATGCAAAGCAATGAATCCATAACTTAATAAGAATTTCAGGGAAAATGTCGTTTTGTTTGTGGAAAACCTTTTTTTTAAATTTGCGATAAATTCTTAAGTCTTTCTTTAGTCTTAGTATTAAAGAAAGGATTTATGTTTTGAGGGAAGAATTTTGAGTTCAATTTTAAGAATATTCTTAGAATTCTGTTAAACCATATGTTTGAAGAAGAGATAGGGAGGGATAGAGACTAAAAACGTTGAGGAATTCTCGTGTTTTGTCAACTGAGTGCTGTGCTCTTTGTGTCGCGAGTTTTACAAATTGAATTCCAACTATACTCTACTTTCCAATTGTTTTTCTTTTCCCCATTTTTTGAAATATTGTTTTTGTTTTCAATACACATATAAAAGAAAAATAAAATTCAAATACAAATACAATGAAAATCAATAGTTTGTTAGACCGAAACAAAACACATAATATTTATTTTTTTAGTTGAAATACATATAATAATAATAATAATAGTAGTAGTAATGGAAAATATCTTTTTATCTGTAATCAGAACAAATAGTTCTTTACTTATATTTTTCAAATATTTCTCAATAAATTACTTCTCTTTTGCCTTATTTTCAAACTTATTTAATAGAAATATATTGTAATATGAAATCAAATAAAAAGTTTTTTATTATTATTTTTTTGGTTTGAATTCTGTCTTAAAATAGTTATTGATTTCAAGTAATCTTAGGAAACATTTTTTCCTCAAACAAATGAAGTCATTTTCAGAGTCATTATTAGAAAAGGATATAATGAATTGAATTCTGAATCGTTGAATAATTTTGTGTATAAAAAGAGAATTCAATGAAAATTTATTGAAAAGAATAAAATTCTGGAAAATTTCAGCGAAAAATTCAATTTTAGTTAATTTGAGTAATAATTTGTGATATAAGACAGAAATATATTATAAAATTTCATAATTAGATTAAAAATTTTTGTTTCAATTTTATTCAATTAGTTCCTGGAATCAAATTGCGAGCACCGAACCCACGCGAAGAACAAAGCAGTAAGTGATCTAGATCATCAACTCATTTATCTAATTTGATAGAATCTAAATATAATTTATGTTTCAAAACTGAAACTCAAATTGCATTACAATGACCTTAAATAAGCCCAAGGCCACTTTCACTCTTTAAGTAATTAACTTGAGCAAATATATCAATTGAAGAGTTAGCCATGTCAATTTTCATATAAAAGCTTTAATTATTTGTAGTATTTCCTGACGTTAAAGCTATGACTGGGGGCAGAGCAGAGTTAGCCTGCAATGTGAGCCTTCCCTCTGCAGACGACGCCATTACTCTTATATTGTGGTACAGAGCGGACACATCCGGTGTTCCCATTTATACAGTGGACGCACGAACGGGGCCTTTAGAACAGGCAAAGCACAGTCCAATGACCAGTGTCTTTGCCAATAACAGAGCATATTTCGATCTATCCGTCCGACCGGCAGTACTCAGAATAGAACCTGTGCTCGATAACGACGGTATGGAATATCGATGTCGAGTCGACTATCGTTGGGGACGGACTATGAGTACATATATCACACTTATCGTAATTGGTAATTTGCTAGTTCACTAGCTGCTAAATGACCAAGCTCAATGAAATATTCTTTTAGTGCCTCCGAGAAATGTCATAATCAAAAATGAAAAAAATCAGATCCAAAACGGATTGATTGGTCCCTACAATGAAGGGATGGACGTGAGACTGGTCTGCATAGCAGAAGGAGGTAACACTTTTATCATTTAAATGAATTAATAGATTTGAGACAAAAAACTTTTTCTATTGAAAAACATTTTCAAAGGAAAGCCAACTCCATATGTGCACTGGTTTAGAGATAATGAGCTGATTGATGACACCTACAGTTATGGCACAACCAATAATACAGTGCACAACGATTTGCTCATTAATAAACTGTCCAGAAATATGTTCAATAGTGTGCTGTCGTGTACGGCAACCAATAATCTGACCAAAGCTATCACTGTTAGGGTCGGACTCGACATCAATTGTAAGTCCAAAGAGTTATACTTTTAATGAAAGCGATTAACAAACAAAAAGAGTTACACTTTTTGTCATTTACTTCAATAAATATTTAGTGAAACCAATAGATGTCGAAATAGTTAACGCAAGACATACTTTGATTGTCGGCCGAGAAGTAGAACTGACCTGTGAGTCAAGAGGCAGTCGACCACCCGCTCAACTCACCTGGTTTAAAGACAACCATGAATTGAGTCATTCCAGGTATTCAACACAATATTAAAACAGAATTTCGGGATCAGAATAATAGCAGTTTTCAAATAAAGAAATTGTCTGAGAATTCAAAGTAATCCGGGATTTAAATAATAGACAAAACTAATTATTTCCATTACTTCCATGATTAACAAATTGAACAAGTTAATCATGTTAATCATGTTAATCACACTAATGACACAAATTCCCAGAAGAAATTTTAAAATCACTTTTAAATACATTTCAAATCAAGAGATTCTTATGAAATTGCTTTACACTAATTTAAGCATGCTTTTTGTGTAACCATGGTAATAAGGGAAAATTATGTGATAATTAATCAAAAGATTGTTTATAAATGGAATGAAGTTTAGCTAAAAAATTAAATGAGAAAATGTGACCCAAAATAAATGATTAATATTTGTTGTGTTGGTCTCAAACACAGGGAAAGCATATCACACGACGGGAATGTGACCACAAGTCTGTTAAAATTGAATCCCCAGGTGTCGGACGACGGCTCTTATCTGTCATGTCGTGCAGAAAATCTACGGTTAGCTAATAGTTGGCTCGAAGACGGTTGGAAACTAAATGTTCTCTGTATGTGTCAGTCCCTAACTTTTCTACTTCTGATAAGTTACCGCTTTGGCACGTCTTAGACCAGAGATAATTACGGCCACTATTTATATGTAGTGGTTCTTCTGGTATTGCCATTGTTTCTAAGCTTTTTAATGCTTGCTTTCGATGATATGGATGTGCTCTTTCTCTTATGACTGGCCTTTAATTTTTGAAGAGAAAGCGCTTCTGATTCTTAATTAGGAGATTAAAAGCACTAATTGTTTGTCTTATGAAATGTTCGCTCAAATTATTAAATTTAAACTCTAATATATTACTAATTAAAATATAAATTAGAAAATAAAAATATCTCCTTGCATATAATGAGATGAGCCAGACAGTTTATTAATAAAGCTATCAAAACCTCTACTCTTTGTGTTTATCTTTTGAGTCAAAAATTAAATCTAAAATTAAGAAAAATTCAGTGAATTTGGAGCAGAAATTTAAATGAATAATAAAAATAGCATTAAATCTAAGCATTTGTTCAAAACATTTGCAAAGTTTAGGCAATTATTTTGTTATTTGAAAATATAGTTAACTTTGAGTTAGTTTTATATTAAGAGTTTGACTCAAATTATTTTCGTCTCTCTCTTTGTTGACAACAAAATCAATATTCTGTTCATCAGATGTTCCGAATGTAAGCCTTCTGTATAGAGGACAGACCATCGACACATTCACTGTGAATGAAGGCGATGAGATAGTTATCGAGTGCTCAGTCAAAGCCAATCCATTAGCAAAAGTTGTTCTCTTCTTACACGACGGCATCCAATTAGTCAGTGATTCTCAATCAGGTATATCACGCAAATAGAGTCGAACAGTGGGTCACAACACAAACTAACTGTTCGTCATAAATGTTTCGCCCACTTCTCAACTCGAAAATCATTTGTATTTCACGGCATTCATAGGTATTATCACCAATAACTCATCGCTAGTCATTACGAGCGCCAAATCCATACACAGAGGAAGTTATCAGTGTTTGGCTATTAATTCTCAGGGAAAGGGTATGAGTCAGGAAATCATAGTTAATATTCAATGTGAGTACCGGTGCTCCGACTTATCGCAAATCGCATTTCATCCGTGAATTTTTCATTTGAATTATTGAACAGATTCTCCAATTTGTAAAAACTTGTCCACAACTATTAGAGTCATATCTCTCAATAAAGACCTTAAACTCTTGTGTGAAGTGGAGGCACAGCCAACGAACGTCCACTTCAAATGGATTACAAATTTGACAAAAGAAAATCTCAATGATTTCACCTCAGATGGTCTCTCCAGTACTCTAACATTGAAACCAAGAACTAAAGAGGAGACACAAGTGATTCAATGCTGGGCCTCAAATGTCGTTGGACACAACCGACTGCCTTGTCTTTTCATATTCATTCCTCCCACTCGTCCTCAACCCTTAACTGATTGTCTGATAGTCAACAAAACAACATCTGATTTGATAATAGAATGTGTGGCCGGAAATGACGGCGGTTTGACTCAAACTTTTAATTTAGAAGTTTTTAATAATAATAATAATAATAACGAATTAATACTCAATCAAACCATTGAAGAAAAGCCAATCTTCATAGTCACAGGACTTTCAGCTCAAACCACATATACAGCACAAGTCTTTGCGGTCAATGATTTGGGCAAAAGTCAAGTCATAGAACTGAAATTACAAACACTTAAACTATTCAACAAAAAACTGAGTAATGAATCCGATTATTGGAGACAATTGTGACAATTAATATCTGTTGGCTTTCACTCTGTTTGACTCTTTTTTTCTCTCACCACAGTTTCAGACAGTCCTCAGTCAGACGTCTATGATTTATGGACAGCTATTATTGGCGGACTTCTATTGGTATTAATACTCTTATCGATTATCATAACAATAATCTGCAAAATAAGAGTCGGCGAACGACAAAAAGAAAGTAAAGAGGAAGAGATCAAAACAGATTACAACCAAAGTATCAAAAATAAGTATTCAGACAATCAAAAGTAAATGTGAAAAATAAATTTGTCTCAACTATTACTTATTCATCAAATTTGTTGCTTGTTTATAGTCTATCGATATTTCTGGTGCCTAATACCACACAGAATAGGATTCATGTCATAGACAACAGTAATGATAGAGATATAAGAAATCCTGATTTGATTCCTGAAATTTATGGTAATAACAATATGAGTCAAATGAAATTTGAATTTATTGTCCAAAATATGAAAAATTTATTCTCTTTTCTATATTTGAAGGGTTTGAAGTGGAGTCGAGTGGAGAGTCATCTCAAACCCCCTCATCAATAGTCACTAGTATTCAACCAAATGGTGATATAAGTAATAAATTTTTGGTTAATTTGAATCATAAAAACTCAAATCACGTATTGATAACAAATCAAAACAAATTAAAGCCGAATAAATCGATTGTCTCTTCCAATAGCATACAAATTCATGCGGTAACCACTCTAACCACTCTAACCACTTAAAATATCAAGGTTAAATAAATAATATTTTTCAATTTAGGCTGAATCTATGGACACATTTAACTCTGATTACAATCAAACTTTTTTGGATGAAAATAAAGTAAAGGAATAATTTTTTTGTTGTTTTTTAGTTTTTATGGAAGATTTTATGGAAAGTTTTCAATAAATTTTAGTCTGAATTATGTTTTTTGTCATTTAATGTCACGTATTATGTCTTAAGTCGTGTTATTTCGATTATTTTTACTAAAAATTCAAATTTAATTTTTATAAATTAAGTTTTTGTCTTTTTTGCATTTCATAGATTCAAACAAATATTAAGCACACGATTAATGAATATCCGCTGACGACTGCTGTTTAATATAACGTCTATTTTATTATAATTATGGATATCAGACACACTTTCCTTCACATATATTCATAATATTCAGTGCCTTTTAATTAATAGTTTTTACCAGAAATTAATGAAATTTATATTTTTGTTAAATTTTAAGACAAAATTTTTACTGAAATTCGCAAATAATTTATTTTCTGATTGTATTTAAACTTTTGTTTATTTATTAAAATCTTATTCGAGAATAAAATAAAATAATGTTTTAAAAAATAAATTGTATCCAAACTTTTTGCTCATTAAAAAAGTTATGCCAGAGAAAAGTTTGAAACTAATAAATCAAATACGACTACATTTCACTAAGAATTGATCATTTAATTGGTTTTTAATCAGTTTTTAAAGTATACTTTGAGCTCATATTAATTTAATGGTTCTTATCTTTAGAATTTCTAATATATTTGTAATAATAAACTACAGAATAAAAATTTCCTTAAATTGGTGTCGATTTGTGGCATTAAATTCCAGTTAAAGGAAAAACTAAAATAATTTTATTGATTAAAACATTCAGTTTCCTCATAGAAAGAACTAATCATTTATTTTATTAGTATTTCCTCTCATTAATTCTAATAATATTTATATTAATTCAATTTAATCATAAAATTAATAATAAAAAATGAAAAAATTTAATATCCATAACTTTTTTCAAATTATTTTCAAAATTAAATTAATGATTGAAATTGATATGAAAAGTAAAAAAAAGTTATGAAATAATACAAAAATAGTCAATAGTTTTGTGGGGAAAGAAAAAAAAGGGAAAAATGGGAGAAAATGGAAAAAAGTGCCTCAAAATGATACAATTAGTGCAAAACCACAGGAATTCATATCTAATTCTAGTCTATGTTAAAGCGATTTACATACCCAATGGTTATTCTGTGCAAAAATTTAAGGCTTTTATGCATTGAATGACTGAATGAATCAATGATTGCATTCATTGTTAATTCATTGCCTTATTCTTAACGCATGAATACCATTCCCCTAATATTAATGAAAAGCCAGACCTTCTTATATGTAGAGTAGATTACATATAATATCATAATTAGATCAGAAAAATTAATACTCATTTGAGTCAATCCTAGCATACAATAAGCTTTGATTATTCTAAACCAGAACTTAATCTGAGGACAAGAATATTCTATACTTTTATTATTCAAATTTTCATTGAATTTTTCTAATTTAGGTTTTATACAAAAAAACCATTTTATAAAGAATTTATGCAAAGATTTGCAAATTTCTGACAATTTATCAAAAAAAGCATCAAAACTAATCCATTTAATTCTTTGGTTAATATTACCAGAATATTTTGGCTCTAATCTAAACTGACCTTCAGTTATAAGACTTATCTTATGTTATGTCTCTTTTATCTAATTTGATATTTGAGAAGAAACTTATTTTAATGACAAGACTTTCTGTTATTAAATCAAATAAAAAGGATATTTTGATTCAATTACTAGATATTAAATGTATTTCTCATCGAAACTTAATTAAATTTTCAATAAATAAATGTGGAATAAATCAGAAAATAATTTGTTATTTAGTTAATGCCATTCATTGAATCCTTTTGTCTGTAATACTATTCTTCTAATAATCATAAATATTGTCTTATAATAAATTTTCAACAAAATTAGAAGCGATGAAAAGATAATTTTATTTTTGTGTTCATTGTATCGATTAAGTGCTGTAAATATTTTTCATTGATAATATAAGTTATTAATAAATATTAATATTAATAACTCATTCTTACAGATATCAAAAGGAGTGATTCTAATCAATTACATTCAATAATAGCAAGGTAAGCTTTTATTTGAAATAAAGCCAAGAAAACTTATGTGAAATCTTATGTTAAATTATAATTAATTTCTAATCTGATATTCAGAGCAATTAGTGATAAAGTATTTCATTGATGTTTTAAAAGCCTTTAGTTTTAAACAATAATTTACGATTAATTATCAAAACAGCGATCGCTTCACAACTAATGATTTAAATTTCAATTAATTTAAAACTATTTAAACTAGAGCTCCAACTTTTCAACCCTTAGACCCTAAGGGTTTTCCAGACCTAGGGTAAGGGTCGGGAAGGGTCTTAAATTTACACATAAGGGTCGGGAAGGGTCGCAATTTTAGAGAAAAGTATGCCCTTTAAACCCTTAATATTCTTATATTGCACAAAAAAAATTATTTTCATATCCGCAGCTAATTTTATAACTTAAACAAATTATAATTAACCTGGATTATCATTGGCTAACCTCAGAAAATGTTATATAAAAATTTCAAAATAACTGTTTATTTTTGTCAAAATTAAGATTTTTATTGATTTAAAAAAAACAATAAAATAAGTTGAAATGATTGGTGTCATAAAGGGTTTAAAGGGCATACTTTTCAAGGGTAAGGGTTTGGAAATACGGCTAAGGGTCGGGAAAGTGTTGTTCTTTTGAAATTCTCTAAGGGTTCGGGAAAATTTGAAAAAGTTGGGGCTCTAATTTAAACCATTTAATTAAAGTCTAGAATTTCAGGGATAATAATGGATATTTAAAATATTTTCTATTTAAACTAGCAAACATTAATATCTAAAATTTAGATAGTTTAGATAAAAACGACATCAATTTTGATTAGTCTAACCAAAGTTGGCATTAATTCATATAAATAGATATAAATTGTTTTATAATAAGTTTTTTTTGTAAAATTGAAAATTTATGTTTTGTTGTTATCAATTGAAGATAAAATTTTTTGGTAGAAAACCTTTATTTAAACCAATTTATTATGACTTTAATGAACAATAAACCCAATTAATCATATCAATCATAAAAAGGATTCACTGATAAACAGAACAGAATTTTACTTTTTTAAAGATAAGTTAAAATTATGACTGAAATACTTGAGAAAAGTTTGTTTCTTTGTGATCAGAACCTGTGCTTTGAAGGCTAAAAAACAAGAATTCCCGTTAACATTGAAGTTCACTAATTATATGTCTGTGCTTTTCAACTGTTAACCACTATTTAAGTAATGTTTTTATAATTCCTCTCAATTGGAATAACGTTTGAAATGTGTGTCCGTTTTTTTCCTTTATTTGAAGTGCAGTTCCAATAAATAATTATTGAACAAAATTTTGCGCTCTTCCCTCACCTCCGACAGTGTTCGAGTGCTGCGCGGATTTCTATCTAACAAATCATATAATATCACTACTCATGGTTTTTGATGGATGAGTACTGAAGTCGAGGAAAACATACAAACTGTAGCATCATTTATATCGAGTCCTATCGAAGCACTGGTACTCAACTCATAAAACATAAGCAAACATTGGATTTAAAGGTAATTATTATCTATTCTTATCAAAACAATTGTTTTATTTATATAACATATATTTCTAATAGTTCTAGATTATTATATGTTATTTAGATTTAAATTATTAAAGTAAATATGCAAGGTAATTGTTATTATGAAAAACTAATCACTTAATTAGCAATAATTTTGATGAGTTCAGTGAAAAACGAATTAAATTAATTAAATTCTTAAATTTAAAACTGTTTTAAAACTAACATTCATTTAATGAGCGCTAAAAATGAGATAATAATAGATTTTATCGAAAATATTTTTGCAAAGAATGAGGAAAACATAAATTGAAAATCATTTCAATTGAAATTCATTTTTACAGATCATTAGATTCGATGGAAATGTTTTCAGTCGTTTTAGTCATTACGAAATAAATGACAAATAAATGTTGAATGTATTCATAAATTCTTTTTGTTTGATTACATCTTTAATTATTATTGGTTTTGAAGTAATTTGAACTTGGTCTTAATTACAAATAAATAGAAGTAATGCTCATTTTGTTCAACAATTATATATTTCAATTAATAAAAACAATTAAAATGTTTTAATAACTATTTAGTCTCAATAATTTATCTTGATAGAAAGTCTGTAAACAAAACTCAATTAAAGCTAATATTTTCGAAACTAATCAAGATCAATTATTAGTTGCTCAATTTTTCAAACGCGAGAGAGAGAGAGAGAGAGAGAGAGAGAGAGAGAGAGAGAGAGAGAGAGAGAGAAGTTTACCTTGAAATGTTAAATGATTATAAAATAAAATTTACAAGTAGTGGTACGAACACGGAATAAATGTGCACATTTATTATTAGATGAAATGTCAATCAAATAGAAGCAGAACTGTTCCCAATTTTATTAATTAAAAACACCCAAAACTGTTGCAACAAAATGTTTGGGAAATTAATTGAATTTTTTCATTAATTTATTATTTTTTGAAAATTTCCAGATTTTTAGTCAACAAAAATATTTATAATAAAAGAGAATACAATCACTTATTTTCATCAAAATGTCAGTCAATCCCGAAGTCATCGAAAAAATTCGAACCAAATTTCTATCTCTCGCTAACGATAATAGTTATGCGGGAAAATTTCATTCTGATGACATCAAGAAGGTCCAAGAAAATGACTGGTGGGTAGAAAGATTTGTCCTAGCTACCAAGACAGAAGATGCTGCCCTCAAAGCTCTGGTCAAAGCTATAGAATGGCGAAAGTCATTTGGAGTCAACGATATTAAAGAAGAGGATTTTCCCGAAGAACTGTTCAAAATCGGTATGAATATACCTTGCTCATTATTTTTAAAAATATATTCAAATAATTATATTAAACATAATTTTGTTCTCAATATTAAAAGGTATGTTTACCACTAACTTCAAAGATAAAGAGGGTCGACCCATAATATGGAATCGACTGTCAACCTATCATAAGTCAGAACTGAGTCCTTTAATAAAGAAATATGAGGTCTATTTGTTCGAAAAGTTGGACAGTCAGACATCAAACGGTGGGTGGGCTATGATTAGTGACTCTACCGGTTCCGGATTGTCTAATGTCGATATGGATTACAGTAATTTCTTTATTGAAGTACTACAGAACTATTACCCTCGTGGACCTAAATATATAACAATTGTGGATTTACCCTGGATTTTGAACGCCACCGCTAAAGTCATTATGTCTTTCATGAATGAAGAGTTGAAAAGTAGTATGAAATTCATTAAAAAGGAAGAATTGACTCAATATATGGATCCCCAGAATATCCCGGTTCACTTAAAAGGTTCATATGATAAAGAGTTGGTAATCATTCCCGAATGGGCCAAACCATTGGATCAAATGCCTAACAATCAGTTCACTACCGATCAAATCAAGAAAATTCGTTCCGCTTTTAAGGCGGAGTTAAAGTGATTTTCCTAAGAGTTTAATACATTTGTTGTTAAGAATAAGACTTAAATCACTTTAAAATTTATGATATTTTTAAATGTTTGTTATAATTGAAAAAAATGTGTGAAATCTTTTGCATACTTTAAATATTTTGAAAACATCTTTAAATGTAATGTAAATTAAGTGAACTTTTGTATCGTATTTTGAAGTTTTAGAAAATTATATTATCTAGGTAACCTTGTTTGTTTTTAAATGTGACGGCCAAATATTTATTTTATAAGAAAATTTATAATTTGCAAGAGTATATCTCATTTTAATATTAAATATAAAACTCTTCCAAAATTGAAAACTTAACTTAAAAACATTTGTTTAAATAATGTTTAATATTTACTTTTTATTTGACCAAGTATAGTTTGTTTGTATCAATTTTTTTTAAATTTATATTCCATTTATTCGAAATAAACTCTTTATATATAGTGAGGAGTCATTTGTGGAAAAATCTAAAATTTATATATTTTTAAAAACATAACATTTAAAGTGATTTCTTATAAATAAATTTTTTAAATCAAAAACTTTATACTCATTTTGGAATTATTTAAGATATTTTAATATTAATGTTACTTGCTATTATTAAGTGATGTTATTTTGCTTTAGAATACTAAGTTTTACCTTGTTGGGTTTAAAAGTATTTTTAATCTCAATTATTACAAAATATTTAGAGTACCTAAAGCAGGTCATTTTCTTGTCCTATTATACATCTATTCTTATTAATTTAACCATGTCTTATTACGAATATGAAAATTAAAAAATTTTATCTAGTACAATTTACAAATTATTTATAAAGAAATTTATAAGATAATTATGAGAAAATGGCGAAATCACTACTTTTTCATTATTTTTTATTTTAATAAATCATTAGGTAATAATGCGTAGAAGTATTTTTATAAACTTGCTCAAAAGTTTAAGCCTTATCATTTTCCTGTTAATTTTTTATCAAGTATTAAAATTCAATATGTTTTGTCTTAAAAGATATAGAATTGAATTTAAATAAACTGTCCTGAGATATAACTTATTTCATATAAGCAGGCTCATATTTTATATGTCATATTATATTCTAGATTATTTAAAATTGTTTGGTAACAAATAAAACTTTTAACTGACTCTTAATTTTCAAAAGTTTTATAAATTATTATAATTTGAAAAATAATCTTGATTACTTATTCAGAATAAATTATGAAAAATTAAAAAATGAGTTTCAATGAATATTTTAAAAATTATATTCAAAAATAAAATTTCTATGATTTTATTCTTTTAATTATTAAAATATTTGTCCATGTTCAATTCGAAAAGAATTAAATTTAGCATCATATAAAAATAGTAATACAGGTGAAAGTTTACTAATCATATTTTAAATGAAGAGTGATTTTATCTATTTTGGTGTTAGCAGGAACATTTCCAAATGACATCATTTTGTAAATTATGTTTTGAGTTAAAACAACTCAATTCAACTTTAGTTCACAAATTCTTATTATAAATCATAAAAATATTGATTCAAATAAATTAGATTTAATTTTGAAATCATTTTAATTAATTTTATAATTAAGTTTAAGTAATAATTAATAAATTTCCAGATTTTGTGTAAATAAGTGAATATTCAATATCTTTAATAAAATGGTAGTTAACGTACAAGTAATTGATAGAATCAGGGACAATTTTCTTAATCTTGTTCAACTAGGCAAGTTTCACCATGCTGATGTTGAAAAGATTAAGGTAAATGACTGGACTATTGAGAGATTTATGCTTGTTAATAAAACAGAAGAAGCAGCTCTTAAAGCTCTGGTCAAAGCTATGGAATGGCGAAAGTCTTTCGGAGTTAACGAACTTAAGGCACAGGACTTTCCCGAAGAATTATACAAAATTGGTAATAATTAAATTAAATAATCAAGGTAGTTTCAACAAATAACCAATACTATTATTTATATTAGGATTAATAACAATTGGATTAAAGGACAAAGAGGACAGACCTCTTATGTGGACTAAATTATCTAATTTTCACAAATCATTTCTTTCACCAGAGATTAAAAAATTCAACGTTTATATAATTGAACAATTGGACAAGGACACTTCTCATGGAGGGTGGGCCGCAGTGTGGGATACAAAAGGAACAGATCTCTCTAATGTAGACATGGATTTAACCAAATTTGGTCTTCACGTCTTTCAAGAATATTACCCTCGTGGACCAAAATATAGCATTATAATAGAATTACCATGGATACTAAACACTGCGGCTAAATTGATCTTATCTTTTATGAATGAAGAAAACAGAAATATCATGAAATTTATTAAAGGACATGAATTAACTCAATATATGAATCCCCAGTTTATTCCCGTTTATTTGAAGGGTACTTTTATTAAGGATATGATAGTTATTGCAGAAGGGGTTAAACCATTGGATCAGATGACTAACAATCAGTTCAGTGAAGAACAAATTAAAAAAATTCGTTCCGTCTTTAAAGAAGAGCTCAAACAATAACAACAATTTTATAAATAGAATCCCAAAATCTTTTGTTTCTTATATATAATTTAAACTAGGAATTTTTTAAATGTTCGCTTTAATATATAAACTAGTAAAATGCATACCAAGAATAAAATGTTGAAAAATTTAGCACCTATTAAACTATTAAATTGATTTGTTTATATTTTTAAAGGCATTATTGATACCCATTGATCATTAGTTTTTGTTATAATGGAGTTTTGACTATTAGTAATGATACCAAGTATAGGAAGAGGTATACAACTGATACATTCATATACAACTAATTATTAAATGGTTTTTTATTTTTTTTAATGAACTAGGTAATTGTATCTAAGAATATGGAAAAAGTGCCACAAATTCATATACGATGAATATAATAAATAATTAACACTTATTTTGTCTCAACTTTTGATAAAATTATAGTTTTATTAATAAATAATAACATAATTTATAAAAATTGACGTATATTTTAGTTTTTAATCATTCAAATCCTTTTTAGTACGAAAATAGTTAATATTACTTAACCGCTGTTCCTTAAAAGGTTATTTTAATTTGTATATAATGACCATGATATTATATATTTTCATATATAATATGCTTACAAAAAAACAAATTAACAGAATTTAAACTTTTATTTAAAAAAATGATTAAAATTATGAAATAATTATTTTTATCTAAATTCAATCAAATAACTTGTATTTCCCTTAAATATTAATAAAGTTTCAATAAATTAATATTTTAAAACAATTTTAATTTTAAGAAATAGATTAATCGATAATATATTAACCAAATAATAATCAAAACCACTTATGATATAATTATCACTATATTATCGATACAATTATAGATTTGTATTCATATGTTTTTAATGTAAAAATAGATTTGATTTAAAATAGTGTTTGAATTTTTAAAAAGTGGACAAAATATAAATTATTAAATTTGAGTTTTAAATATTATTTAATGCAAAGTTTGTTAAGGTTTTGAGTAAAGGAAGTAAGAAATTTGATATTTATCCTAAACATAAAGTATTTAAGCAATAATTTTAATAGATCAAACAAGATTTTGTAAATTTTAAGGGATTCATGGCTACCCCTATTTACAGATCATGCCATCAATGGTTAAAAGACCTTGGATTCTCATCTGTATAAATAGTAAAGAATCGTTTATTTTTATATTTGATTTTAAGTTTTGTCAGAAAAGAGAAATTATTTAATAATATTTAATTCAATACTTTGTTATAATTCAGTTAAAAAAAAAGGTTAATAATTAAGAAATGATAGAAAACGTTCGCAAAAGTTTTCTAACAATCGCTGAACAGAATAGTGAAAGGTTTCACTCATCAGATGTAGAGAAAGTGAGAAAAGATGACTGGAGTGTCCAACGATTTATTTTGGCCAACAAATCAGAAGAGGCAGCCCTCAAGGCTCTGGTCAAAGCTATGGAGTGGAGAAAATCTTTTGGAGTCAATGAATTAAATGACGAATACTTTTCTAAAGAATTCTACAAAATAGGTTTGAATTCTAATATAATTAATGCAATTTTTTAGCAAGGTAATTTCAGGATATATTACAACCTATTGTAAAGACAAAGAGGACAGACCTATAGTTTGGATGAGATTTAATCGATACTATAAGTGTAAAGATTTTGATAAACTTATTCGTCAGTTCACTGTATATCATATGGAAAGGGCTGACAAAAACAGTAAAAACGAGGGCTGGGCTATTGTTGCTGATTCTAATGGGGCCGGACTTTCAAATGTCGATATGGATTATGACAAATTTTTTATAGAATTGATGCAAGATTATTATCCACGTGGAGTCAAATATATTGCAGTGGTTGACTTGCCCTGGATTTTGAACGCAACCGCTAAAGTTTTAATGGCTTTCATGAATCCTGAACTCAAAAATTGCGTCAAATTTATAAACAAACATCAATTGAGTCAATATATGGACCCGACTTTTATTCCGATTAATTTAAAGGGATATTACGATAAAGAATTAGTAGTGATTCCGACCGACGCTAAACCCATAGAAGAGTTAACTCATACAAAGTTTATGTCCCAACAAATTAAGAAATTTCGCTCTACTTTTAAAGAGTGGTTGCAATAATTTTATTAAAAACTTGATATTATTAAAATAACATAAAATTTATATTATTTAAGAGCAAGCTCATTTTTATTTTGTAAGTTTTGAAAATTTTGATAAATAGTTTGTTTTGAATTATAATTTATTTTAGTTTTTTTAGAACAAATAAATTCTTATTATAATTATATCAATGCTTAATTTGACATGCTAAATTGCATTTATAAAAGTGTTTCAAAGTGTTTAGTGTTTAATTTAACAATTTGACAAGGATCATTTAATATAAGCAGAGCATTTAATATAAGTTTTCAAATAAATAGTTTAAATAAATAATTGAATATTCATATAATAATTGTTGTAAAGAATTTCTTCTAATATTAGGAAATAAAACAATTATCTGACCTTTAATTCTGAGGCAAATAATTTCGAGATTCCATAAAATCAAGCATTTGTTGGGGTATTCCCTCCAAAATATCTCTGACTAACCGTTCGTCAATACCTTCGGGAGTCATATAATTCTTGAGTTGAAAGAACTAAACAAAACAAAACAAATACAGAAAAATGAAAACATTTGAAAGATTAAGAACCTGAACATTGTCTCTATAAGTACGGGTGCCTCGAGAACAGGTCGAATCACCACTCAGTCTCTTAAGGCTAGTGAAGGCACTGTTGCCGACGCCTATTATAATAATAGAGAGAGGCATTGCCGATGCCTTCACTATTGCCTCGAGAGTGTCCGCGTTGTCCGCATTGGATCCGGTGGTAATCATTACAAGAATAAAGTAATGCTTTCCATTCAAAAAGTTTTTTGTCAACTGAAGCACTTCTGAGATGACGGGCGCGAAGTGTCGGTGAGTCGACCATTCGATCAAACTATTGAGAGAAGTCTTATAACTCCGGATCAGATCCTCAATACTATCACAATAGGGAACAATAGAATTATATTTAAAGTTGAAACAATTGTTTGGTTCTTGGTTTGTTTGAAGTCGAGCGCCGAACCCGAAGCCAGCGTATAGTCCCTGATAGTCATAATTCTTTAAGATATGACCCAAACATTGAAGAATGTTTTCAAAACAATTGATTTGTTGGCCATTAATATCAGACATTTTCCGATGAAATGACTGCGAATCAAAAGTGCAGTCAATGGCAGTCATAAAATGTATTTGTGTTCCTCCAGAGCGAACATAATCTACAAAAGTTGGCACTTGTCTGAAGTGCAGTTTTCTCAGGAGTAAAGATCCATAGATTTGATCCAATTTTTTGTCGAAATTTTTCATTAAAAAACTCTTTCGTTTAACGGATCTGTTGTCTAAAGACTTGGACTTTGATTTAGAGCTCAAATGGATTTCATCTTTTCTCAGTTCAAAAGTCTGAAGAGTAGAGATGTGACGATTCAACTCATGAAGAGATGTATTGACGGCACCGATAAAGTCATCGCTTGAATGTCTGTCCCAATCATAGCAACTGATCCGAATCAGTTTGTGGTGATCACAATCACAGAGATCGTCAACTCTTAGTTTAAACTCAGACCAAAGTGGTTCTAAAGTCTTATATATGACTTCACTTCTGTATATCTGAATGTCTGTGCCGTCAATACTCTCTTTAGTGAGAGTCAGATATGGATCAGATGAGCCCAAGAAGTCTTTTTGAGGCAATCCTTTGGCCTCGAACTGCATCTGAACTGTTTGTTTTGATGCCAATACCTTTATTTTTGACAAATGAGTCACAAATAAATCAAAGTTTATATTTGAAGTCAAACCTCATCTATGGTTAGCCAGAGTTCTCCCGTAACTGTAAACTGACTGAAAGACTGATTGTTTGGAAAGAATTTAAGCCGTTTTACAATTGGCTGTAATTTATTGACAATAAGTGTCGACAAATCCATTTCAATCTCTCCGAGGAGTTCGTTGTCGGCACAGATATCGTAGTCCCAGACTTCGAGTTTAATGGTTTGCCATTCGTTGAACCGGAAGACAATGGGCACTTTTATACTCCACTCCGGGTTACGATTGTTTCGGATCACTTCTGTACGACCTGTCTCTACAAACTTGCAATTGTTGGCTCCACTTCTTTTTAAATAGACTATACATTGAGGACTGGTTTTGCTCACGTGTTTAACCATTAAGTCCTTCCCTTTAATTGATAGCTCAAGAAGTGATTTATTATAAGACATTTTAAATGAAATAATTTATAAAATAATTTGATATCAATTTGTGTTCATAACTATTATTATTATTATTATTATTATTATTTGTAATACAATTTGAGTCAATTTCCAGGAAATCCGTAAAAAAGGTTTTTTTTGTCTCAAATAAACTATGATTGGACTGAGAGGTGGGGTTACTAACTATCTATAAAAAACATAATTTTCACTAGATCACATTTCAATTTAATAACATCTCAATTGCTCTAGGTTTTAATACAAATACAAAAGAAGAAACTAAAGAGAAACTAGCAACTTTAGAAGTATTGATGCAATTACTCAAGATTTCATTAGTTAAAAAGTAATTATTTGAATAGTGGCCTCTTTTCACTATTTTTCCTTTAAAAGATCCTTATTTGATAATTATATAACAAACTATTACGACATTTATTAGCATGGTAATCTATTAAAATACATTTCGTTTATTTAACCTAATATTGATTATTAGAAAAATATTATTCTATTAAAAAAAAATAGAATTTATGTTTAAAATTAAGAAATTATTGCAAAAAAGCTTAATATGAACAGAATAAAGTTATAATAAAATTAGCATGGTTATGAAAAATTGATCGATACTTCAATTATTAAAAAAAATATTTTTTTAATGTCCTTATGATCGTAATTTTTAAGCTAGATTATTTATTCCACATAACACTGTTATGTATTCATATTATTAATTCTGTTTTCGAACGGCTTTTGAATGAATGAAAAATATTATTAATTAATAGTTTCATTAATTTATTAATTTTAACTTTAAAATCAATACATTTTAAAATATATAAAAGAGTGAATACAAGGAATGGGTTTCGATAAAAAAGTTAGGTTTGGGTTTATTTTATAATTTTATACTTTTATAAACTTTAACCTTAAAATTGATTTACTTTTGAGGGGTATATATGAAGACAATCAAAAAATTTTATTAAAATTAAAGAATTTTATTTAACTTTTTATAACTTTTAATATAAAAATTAAGGAAAAGATAGAAAAATAGAGGACTTTGAATAAGAGTAAAATATTTGAGTGGAGGCGGATATGGGACTCCCATTTGTACTGTAAATATTCCGTATACTATATAAATAATAAATTGAGCTAATTGTAACTGGGTTATATAACGTTTCCACCAAAGGAAGCGCTGAACACTTGGACCAAATGCAGACAAAGCATAATAAGCGTACATAACTGAATGAACCTGATCAAATAGATATTTTAAGATTTTAAAATAAGTTATTTACTTTTTTAAAAAGAGAATAATTTGAAAATAGATAATTACCAAACTATTGCACAGAATAAATAACTTAATGCCCATATTGTTGTATCTGAACCAAAAGCCAAGCCATCCCAGAGCAGGAACTAATGAATGGTGATAGAGATGCAAGAATGTAATCTGGTTAGTTTTCTTGCGAAGTGCAAAAAATATTGTATCCATAAAATCGAGTAATTTTGTCAAATAATAGAAATAATAAATTTTTATTTCAATTTGAGTTTCGGGTGAATCCATGTTCTCATCGGTCGGTATATAAAAGTCAAGGAATAGAGTGGTTCCGAAGTTGAGTGAAATCAATTCATAGAAGAAATAGAAGAGGTTTATCACAACCAAAATACTGTTGTATACAATAATAGGACATCTCAATTGAAAGGGAGGACTATTCTTCATAAACACTGGAATTATCTTTAAAACCAAAATTAGATAGAATAGAATTATGGTGACCACAAGAAACGGACCGTTACTGAACAAGAAAAAATTCTTCATACGTTTATCACCGGAAGTAACCCAAAATTTATAAAGATAATAATGATCCATCTCATTTATTAAATAATTATTCAACGATTTTAGTAATTCAATGAACAGTTTCTCTTAAAATAATTTGAAAGAGAAATGAGTTTTGGATTTAATTTAATAATAATAAAAAATATTTCGAAACAATTTATCAAAAGTTTAAGTAAAGTTTAGTATTGATTTATAATTCAAAATTTCAAAATATTTGTAAATTTTCCTCCGATAAACTAATTTTTAAAAAGTTATTTAACAAAAATATACTAGATTCAAAATAGATATGTTAATACTTTAATTCATAATAGATATGTTAATGCTTTTTATTCTTTTTTTAAAATAATATTTATTTAATGAATGAAAAATTACTGGAAATAATCAAAAAGTTATCGATTGACAGATAATTTTCAATAACAAATAATTTGGTTTAAGAGAGAGGTATGTGAAGGAGAGGACTGGGATTTTCATAATTACACAATATTTTGTGCTTAAAAATTAATATTTAATTAAAATATTACAAAAAACTATTATATAATACAATGTTTTTTCATAACTCATTCTAAGAATACAACGAATGAACTAATTTATGATAAACTAGTACATTTCTTCTGCTTCTAAACCCAAACAAATAAAAATTATTTTTTTAATGAATTTTTTATAATACGATTATTTTTTATAATTTAAACAAGTTACTTTTATTAATAATCATAATTAAATATTTTTATTTGAAAGGATTTTAGACTTTTTCTCAATTAATTCAATAACCATTTATCTATCGATGATTTTCAGATATATTATCTAGCTCATCTAACCATAATATTTACATAAATTTCATAAAAATTGAACAAGTAAGGTTTAACATATAAAAATTCGAGTATTGACAAATTGAAGTTTTCCTTGATAATTGTATGGTTTAGATTATAAACTTGAGAGGGGAAAATAATAAATTATTAATAACAATTACTTTATACTAATATTTAAATAGAACGGGTCATTTACATCAACTTTTCATCGATAATTCTTCGGTTAATCTAAGACTGGACTCATTTATATCGATTGCGATATAAATGATTTTTAATCGAAAATTCAAAACTAATTATAAGTTTTTCAGTCAATTGTTTGGCGACTAAATAGTTGTGGGCATAGACTGGACTCAGAACCGCAACACTTTCGCTATCCTTACGAATAATGATATAAATTGAATCATAAACCTGTACTCAATATTAAATTTTGTGTTCAAAAGTGGTTTAAAAATTAATCAATTAATGAAAAGATTAATCCATTGATAATTGATTTATATTAATTAAATTTAAATTAATTCTCAAAAAATCAATTTTATTATATATTTGAAAAAAATTAAATGTTTTGAGGGGTTTCTCTTCTTTTCTAATGGGAAAAGAAAGGAAAGTATTTAAATTATTTCATAAATTTATGATTTGTTTTTTAAAAACTTTATAATAATTTCAAAAAATGAGAAAATAAATGAAATAATGGTTTAAACGAATTTATGTCGCGTTTGAAACATCAATCGGTGTTTCATTGGCCGCCATTTTGTCCACTTCTGACAAATCCTCGCTTTTGACGCCATTTTGTACATCAGAAATGGTATTCTTTTCTGGTATTTGTGGTGCGATCTCTTCATTTGGAGATTTTTCTTTTAATTCATTTTCTTTAGTATTTACCTCTTCTTTGACCGATAAACCATTATTTGAGGTCAAATTATTATCAGTGGTTTGAATATCAGAACTTTCAGTAACGATATTTTCTGTGCTTTTGGGGGACTTTTCATTTGAATCATTAATTTGTTGAGAGGACTGTATTTGCGAATCGTCTTTAGGGTCGTCACTGCTATCAGCGCTCGCATTTGCAGTCAGTGCTAAAGACTCGCATAAATCCGGGGTCTATTAAACAAAACATTTATTTAAAATAAGACATAGAATAAGATAAATACGAACCGATTCGAGGTTTAGTTCGTTTGAAAGAAAGAAATCTCTAAACTTATGGTACAAATGGTCGGACTTTTGTCTGACCCTCTCATCCGTCTTATATTTACGACACTTTTTCAACGTTTGGATAACGGCTTTGAGTTGAGGACCAAATTCTTGGAGTCCCTGAGGAGTAATCGGAACAGATTTAAGCCTTTCCATGGCTTCGAGACATCTTTCAATGTTAGCGTTGTTAACACTTAAGGCGTCCTTTATATCGGTGTCGATTGTGGTCAACACTTCAGTTATGGGCGGCGCAACTTTGGCTGACTTTTCCAATTTTTCTTTCCTCTTTTGTTCCTTCTTTTCCTGTTTTCTGCGCTCTTTTTCTCTTTCCTTTTCCTGTAGTTTCTGTTGTATTTCTTTTTCTTGTATTTGGACTTTCAACTTTTCGAAGTCTTCCGGGTCTTCTGAAACTGAGTGATCCGCCTGTGTTTCAACGGTTTGATTCTTTTGTGTCTCTAACTCATTGTCTTTGAGTTTTGTGTCTTTCTTTCGTTTTTCAGTCTTTTGTTTGGATTTAGACTTTTCTTTTTTATGCTTTCGATTCTTCTTCTCGTCATCAGAACTCTTATCATCTGAACTAATGATGTCCTTAAGTTTCTTTTTGGAGTCCTCTTTAGGGACAGTCTTATCTTCACTGCTCTTCTCCTTAATTTTTGCAGTCTTTTCCTCTTCAGAATCACTGCTCTCTTCAACAACAATTCGTTTTCGTTTATTTTTGGAAGAGTTAGAAGTCTTTTCTGACTTTTTCTTAGATTTGTCGCCACTGTTTGTCGACTTATCATTTGTTTTATGCTTTTTCTTAGCAGATGTCGACTCTTTTTTCTTGCGTTTAGTGGTGACCACCTGAACATCGATAACAAGTTTTCCCTCCTCGTCCTCATCGCTATCAGAGCCAATATCTGGCAGTTCTGCAGTCGGTGTCACTTCATTTTCAGTCAATTCTTCTTTTTTGAGAAGTGGTGGAGAGTCGACCTTATTTTCTATGTCGTTATTTGAAGGTTCTTTTGGTGACTTTTCTTCAGTGACGGCCATATCTTCGGTCTCGTCTAAGCTATGATTACCATTATCTTCGGGCTCTTCTTTATTGGTATCAAACGCTTGATTTTCAAAGACAGTCACTTGAATTTGAGGGTTATTTTCAATTTCCTGAAGACCTTCATTAAAATTCTTGAGCTTTCGAGGGGTTCCCAACTTATGTTTGTGCTGTTCGTATGGACACAAATCTTTGGATGAAACGACTGCACTGTTTTCAACAAAGAATAAACCATTTGTTAGTAAAATGTCTGAATTAATCGCACAAAACAGTGATGTCCTCTAAGGACTGATTTGTCGGTAAAATTCAATATTGATTTTGTGATCATTTGAGTGAAGACTCGATTAAATGGATTTCAAATTAGAATTCAATAAAAAACTAAAGATTTTTCATTTGATTTGAGACCCATTTTTGTGATCACAAGAGAAACGAACTAAAAGTCGACAAATCAATTCTTACGTCTCATAAGTGCCGAAGAAGAAGACAGGATATCTTCCGGGACCTGCTTTGTAGCCAAAAGGGGGTTCGCTTTCGATCTAAAACCAAAAACAATTAACAAATAAACAGTTAATTATGGTTTGCATACCCTCGCCGGCCACGGAGGGTATCCCTTCACTTTGGCAAACACCAAATCACCAACAGAGTAATTGATAACTGGTTTTGGCGGCATATTATCACTTAATCTGATCCAAAGAAGTGATAGAATATGAAATAAAAACAAAATCAAATCACGTTTTGATAATCAAAATTTGATTTGTTTTTATGTTTTTGTTGTCATTTGTTTCACACCATTTGTTCTAAATTTTAGCCACAAATAACGTATAGTTTGTTCACTATTAAGAGACCCCTCTTTTATAAGCATATATCCAGTGATGACATCACTTCCGATGATATAAGTCAACAGAGAGATGACGTCAACTCTTTTCTATGTCAAAGTCAGAGGACAGGTATGTGTAGTGTATGCGTAGTCTAACCCAATGGTAATGTGTTGTGAGTGAATGGAAGTGGGGTTTAGTATTGGCGATAGTATTGGCAATAGTAGTGGCAAATAGTAGAGGAGTAGTGCCAACACTAAGAGGACAACAGCGCCAACACATCGCCATAACTGACAACACGTAAGAAACGTTTTCACAATCAGTTGATTACAACTAAAACTCATTTTTCTATTTTTACCTCTCATTTCAACATTCATTCAAATCAAATATTTGTTATTTTAATCACTTTTTATTAATTGTGTTATAAAATATTCATTAAATAGTTGTTTGTATTTTAGAGATTTCGGTAATTATTAAAACAAATGCTTTGAAACCCATTTTGATCTAAAAAATGACATTTTTTCAGACCATTGGTTGGCATTGAATCACATTTTGAAACGTTTTTAGAGTTTAAGAAACCTTTTCTTCACTTAATTTGAATTTTATTATTGGATTTGGAATCGATTTGATTTGTATGAGTCAAAAGGCATCCGAACGACCGACACTCCAGGGTCAACGAATTAAGACCAGAAAAAGAGGTATACATTTATCTAATAGTAAAGAGGTCATCATAGACGCCATCTTATTGTTGATCTCTTGTCTTAAGATGAAAAAGAGAAGTTCGACGCGACAGCATTTCGCGATTCGATCTTTGCTGGTATTACCGAATCTTCTGGTGATCTCGAATTGTTGTCCAAATTTTTGGACACTTCGGGCAATAAATTAGATTATCGTCGATACGGAGAACCTCTCTTTGATATTCTTATTGCTGGCGGAATATTGGCTCCTGGTGGTACTATTATTGAGGACACCAACTCTGAACAGCCCTCCCGTACAGAGAATTGTGTCTTTGGCCGCGACGGTGACGACGAGTCCGTCAAAGCATACGCACAGGTCATCACTAAATTGATTCGTCGCTACAAATATTTGGAAAAGACATTAGAGGAAGACCTCAAAAAGATTATCGTTTTTCTTAAAGCCTTCTCTTTGGAGGAAAGGGAAAAGTTGGCCAAATTTTGTGCTATCCTTCTGTCTGGCGGACAGATTAACACATTTATACTGAGCGCTGCCCTTCAGGAACATCTCGTAAAGGATGGGATCGCTTCTGATTTTCTGATAAACGTATTAAAGATCTGGCAGTCGGAAAAGGATGCTTCACAAGTGTGGACAGCACTCCGAAAGTCGAGTCTCGACTCCAAAATACTTGTAAGTGATTACATCTTAATTGTTGTCTTAGAACTGTTGTCATTAAACAATGATTTGTGAACAGGACTTTTATCCGGCCTCAAAGCGCACTCAGGAGGCGCTCAACATTTCTTTTTCGAGCGCCGGACTCAACCTATTGGTGGACTTCCATAAGGCACAGTTGGGCACAACTGTCAAAAAGGAGTTGGGATCGAAACTTTCCGATTTGATCAATGAAAATGCATCGGTCAAAGAACTGGTTGCTTTGGTCAAGGAAAATATGGCTAAATACACACTCAATGAACCTGAAGTGGCGATACTTCTTTGGAATACACTCATGGCTGCCGTTGAATGGAATAAGAAAGAAGAACTGGTCGCAGAACAGGCACTCAAACACTTGAGAGGCTATACCTCACTGTTGGCTGAGTTCACAAAATCGCCAAAATCAGAGTTGTCTCTATTGGTCCGCATTCAGGAATTCTGTTATGAAAATATGAATTTCTTGAAGGTTTTCCAGAAGATTGTGGTTCTTCTCTACAGAAGTCAGTCTTATTCTCACTTTTCTTAATGTTTTACTTATTTTTAATATTTTATTTTTACCAAAATAGCGGATGTCTTAAGTGAAGACGTTATCCTTAAGTGGTATACCAAGGACTCATCTAAAGGAAAGGGACACTTCTTGGAGCAAATGAAAAAGTTTGTCGAATGGCTCCAAAACGCTGAAGAAGGTATGCATTGTCTTCTTTTTGATGAACCATTGATTAAAAAGTATTCTTACTTTTGGACAGAATCTGAAAATTCGGAATAAATTCTTTCGCAACGAATCAATGGTCAGAGTATTAATGGTTTAGGACTTTATCGATAAAATCACTTAATTATCACAACTTTTATCATAACATTTGGTTTTTCCTCAAATAAATACGTCTTTTAAACTTTTTGCTCGAATTTTTGCGAAATTATTTTTATATTAAATAAACTTTAGAATTGATTCTATTAATCATTACTATTATTAATAATTATAGTTAACAAACATTAGTAACAAAACTAAACCAAATGAAAGTCATTTAACAACAAATTGTCGGAAATTTTTTATATTTAAAAATCAATTATTATAATTAAATTTAAAACTTATTATAATCTGTTATAACTTTTATCTTAATTAAGTTAATTAACTTAAATATTATCATTGATTTGTTTGTTTCTAACTTGAATTCCTTTATTATTTGCTCATAAATTACTGGTTATTATTAATATCAACTCTTAAATTGTCTTCTAATTTGATTAATGATATGAAATGTATTTTTTCTAATTATTAAAACAATTTTAGTTCACTTTTATTGAGATCAATGTTTTTCCTCTTTTTTTTATAAATAATTTTCTCTTAAATTGTTTTTAGAGATTAATTTGAATTTTATTAAAACGCATTTTTGTTGATTAAAACTTTTATTATTGATATGAGTTTGTAAGCAAAGTGAGCAAGGTCATCTCTAAATCTAATAAAAGGAAGTTAATCATTAGTCGTCTATTTTTAACAAATCATTCCTTCAATTTTGACGATTTAAGAATTAGTTCCTTAAAGATAACAACTATAAGAGTGATCTTAACATTTTGTCAAAACTGATCAAGGTAATTGCTTTTTATTAGTAGTCGTTTTCGAAATGAATGCTTATATTAATATCAGATAATTATTTAATTAATCGATAAGTAATAGATATTAATATAATAAAGAAATATGACTTTTGTCAAAATAGTGACTAGGAAATTCTTCAATGTTTCCCTGATTGCTGAGAGATTTGTCTATTGACCTTGTTCATCAAAGTTATTAGGACTGAAGCACTGTTCCATTGCATGTTTGACATGAGTTCATTCCCTCTTATGAATAGAATAAATGTCATAAACAAAATGACTTCACTATTGAATACACTCTGAGAATAATCTCATAAATGAAAGGCAAACCACTGTTTTCGGAACATTTATTCAGGGAATTAATGATCGAATATTCAATTATACTTCAATTTTATGTAATAAATGAAATTGATTTTATATTATTAAGAATTTGAGTCAATTTAGACCTGAAAAGCGAACGAGAATTCCCTTCTCGTAGATGTCAGGTCCAACTCCGGTCCAACACAAGTCCAGCTTAGGTTCAGTTTATTCATTCATAATATTTATAAAAACTACTCTTTTGGAATAAATTGAGTCGTTTATGGGTTGAAAAGTTGAACGAATTCACAAAATTAGATAAATGTAGTCAAACACCAAATTCATCGAATGATTTACTACTAAACTTATGAACATAAATATATCTAAAATAACAACAAATAGTCTTTTATTCCACACAAAAACTTATTTTGTGATAATTTATTAGCAATTTTATAGTCATCTATTATTGTTAATAATATTAAATGTAATAACCCTTTACTGTTAGAAAAACAACAAAAACTTAGAGAATTATAATAACTCTTCTAATAATAAATGACTAATAAATGAAATTAGTTTTTAATATTGAAAATAAATTATGAATTATTGAACTCATAAATATTCTGCTTTATTTACAAATGTATCATGATTAAAATTCACTAACTTTCCAAAAATAAGTAATCATTAATTGAAAGGTGAAATAGACTTTAAAATAATCTAAACTTTTGTTTCAATAAAACTCATTTAAAAATTATTTGTTTTATTTAATTCCTGAATAACTATTCTTATCTATACCTTGATAAATTTTTCAAATGTAACCTGATTTAATTTGAAGGACATTTCAAATAATTGAAAATTTTATATATTTAGGATTTTTAGTGAAAGTTAGAGATCAACAACTTTCTTATATTCTAAAAGTTAATAATTTGAGCCCAAAGTTGATATCCAGTGGCGATGTGTTCATCAGTTGTTCGTCAATTCCTTCTCTTTATGTTTGGTTCAGACGAAGAAATGAATTGTTGGGTTCGATCATTGTTTGCTATTTGCAGTAATCAATGAGATGTGACCACTACTGGCACTGGTCTTCAGATCGACAACACATTTACATTGAATGTAATAATCAGTGAACGACTTCTGCACTCAACTCAACCAAACGCTCAGTTAATTACTATTTGCTATTTATTGCTTCTGATGGGAGAGAAAGAGTGAGTGCGAGAGAGAAAGAGAGGCAGAGAGAGAGAGAGAGAGAGAGAGAGAGAGAGAGAGAGAGAGAGAGAGAGAGAGAGAAGTTATCAAACATTTGAAGCAATAAAGCATTTTCTCCCGAAAAGGGATTTTTAATTTGATGTCAATTTTTGTATTGAAAAACACTTTTCAAATGCAATCGAATTCGTGGCGAACAATAAAATATTGAACAGACATCGGAGGAGGGAATAGGCTTTCCCTTTACTGTTCAATAACTACATCGAAAAACTCATTTGAGAGTTAGAAAAATCAATTATTGAATTGAATGCTCATTAAATGCGAAAGTTTTACAATAAAAACAAAAATTAAGTTCATTTTCGTTGAATTGTTAGCAAAACATAACTATTAATGAGTTTTCATTTCACTAAATTTCTTCTGAACTGAATATTTAATTATAATTTTTAAGTATTTAAGATTAACTTAAATATTATTATTGCATTAATTGCCTCAAAATCTTTATTAGTATTTATAGAGAGTGTATTCAAAGTGTGTTTAGTCGATGACTACAATTCCTTCAATGATATGGTTTTAATCCTTTGAAACATTTGAATGAATATAAATAAAAGTTAATAATAAAAGGATTTAATTCTGTGATTTGGAAACTGTGATTGAGATCGCGATAAAAACTTTTATATTACAGAAATTGTTTTTCAAATGACTCATTCCTGAGCTCTTAATATCAGAATATCAAAGAACAGGCTATTAAGCGGTGGTAACATTGGATTCAGTGGTGTTTAATATGCATTAATTCAGTCCTTATTATTTGACTCAGTTTTAAATTATAGAGAATGTATGGAAACAGAAGCCAACCATCAATTTTGCGATAACAGGCGCTGATAGTCCAACCCTTTTGCATGTAATTCAAAAGGAGAGCCACTCATTTGTTATGTGTTGTGTTCTCTCATTCTTCTCATAGTTTTTGTTAAATAAATTGATTTCTTCAGTTCAGTCACTTCTCTACAATGACGGCACTCATTCCCCTTCAGTGGCTTTTACTCAACCCTCTCTTCGTGTGATGATATACTCCTCGACAATGAGTTGGAAAATGAATTCAAAGTCTGGAATGAATTGAAAGGAAATCGAAACTATTAGTCGCTTCCGTATTAGAGCCGCTCTAAACTGAATACCAATGAGTTTTCAATGTTATCATATGCTGTCCTTAATTAGAAATAGACATAAATTACTGAACACAATAGAAAACAAACTGAACTTCGTTTCAATGTGAGTACGGCTCTGATTTTTAACACATAAAAGCCATTAAATTAACTTTTTTTTGAGGGAAACCCACATAAATGTGAATTACTCTCATGTGTTTGACTATTAATTTGATGAGATTAGAAAATAAACATGATACTCTATTTTTTTTAATTAAAATAAATTAATTTTTTTGCACAGATTAACAGCTGAAGCGTTGAATGAGAAGAAGTGGTTTTTGTGTCATTCGTTTAAGAAGTGATGTTATGTGACATCAGAAATGAAATTATTTTTCTTATTCTTAACAAAAAAGTGTTCATAACTGTATGTCATTTGTATATTGACTTTGATTTCGATCGCAAGTGTTTGTGACAACCATTCACTTAAACACAATTATTAAAAAGATTGCGAATAAGGAATTGATGTTTGCATAACATTTTTTGCTGTCTATCCTCTCAGGGAGTGATTCACTTATGAATGCATTTATTTCGATAACATTGACTGACAGACACAGAATAAGAATTCTCATAACAAATATGTTTATCCAAATGTAAACCAGAGATATATTGAGAACTGGAATCTAATTCTGTAATTTGACAAGTTAATTTCCAAAATTATTTAGTACTTAAGTCATTATCTTGCACACTTTTTTATGATTGATTAGAATGAGCCCTAATTTAATGAATTTATTTGGGATTTAATTAAATTCTCGACATTTGATAATCAATTATCAGTTGAGTGGATGACTCAACTGTCCTCTCTCTTAGTCTATACTACAGACTATAGAGTCTACTATTGCTTAAACTTAGTTTTTATCTAATTATGAACTAAACTTTGATATGAATTAAGTGAACAACGAATGAACTCAAATAATATAATCAGAAAATAAGTCGAAGAGAGAAAATATTTTATATATGAGACGCAATATGTAAGCACACAGTTATGGTCAGGTTTCCGGTGATAAAAGGTTCCGAGTGAATGGTCACGACTATAGCACCACAACTATAACTTTTTGTCATTATTTTTCTCCTTTTCTTGTCTTCAGAATTGATTCAATGCATTGAATTCAATGCACACGAAATGCAATAATAAATAAATCTCTTATTTTTTGGCAATTTTCTAGAAATACACACTAATAGTAAGTGTGTTGACAATATCCATATGATCAAGGTATTTTATTTTATTATGGTTTAAAAGTGATTACATTTAGTGTTTCTTATAATTTAAAACGTTTTAAATAAAAAATAAATAAATAAAATAAAATTCTATACAATTTTGGTATAATTTGTTTCCAATGAAAATAATGGTTTATTAAAATGTGTTTGCTAAGTAGAGTTATCTTGATAACTACACTCCTTTTACTCAACGAAATGGTGAGAAGAAAAATAAATCAGAAATGCATTAATAACTCACAATTTATTTCTTCAAACATAAGAACTCTTATTTTCAGATAAATTCCTTCAGAGACTAGTCTTAAGAAATGAGTTCAATATTTTTCTCGTTTTTCAGAAACACAGAGGAATGGAATCACCAGAAAGTCATAAATAAAAATAAGTTATAAGAAAAATATATAATTAATTAAGTGTTGATTATAAGCCAAAGTTAGAGAAAGAAATCGTGATCTCATTCTTAATGATTGAAAATATTATTAAATATTAATGAGATATAAGACTAGAATAACAATTATTAACATTAAATATATTTGTTTTATCCATGCATTCAGTGTTGGCTAATAAATGATAAATCATTTCTAGGAAAAGCATAGAATCAGATTCCGTCCAAAAAATAGTGAGGAAAGACTCGAAAAATGATTAATTGGTATTAAGTTTTTTGTTTTGACACTAAAAGGATTATATCTGATAATAGAATTCAATTGGATTTGTTGTCTGTCGGCGCTCTGCCATTCCAAGTGGTTTGCTCTGAGCTCACATACTTAGAACTGTGTTGACAGTCTGTGCACTCATTTATTAATAATAAAAACGACTATCATTTGGCACAGAATAATAGATAGAAAAAAGAAAGAAAATAAGAGATCAAACAATGAAAGAAGAGATGAAATAAGAATCAAAAGAGAAAAAGAAATATCAATAATAGAGACGATAAAGACTTAGAAGAAAGAAAATGGACAACACTTGAAGAATAAGATAAATAGAAATTGAAGACAAAAATGCAATAACTCTTAAAACGTGTAAATCATAAATCATAACTAAAACACATTTTGTTTGGAAATAATCCTTTTTCAGTGAAGAAATGTTTAAAATTTCAAACAATTCTTAAAAATTGTTTTTTATTTTGATTTTAGTTCCGGTGATATAAAGAAGTATTTAGTTTAATGTCTGTCCATTTAATGTCTGCTTCTGTCAGATGTAATGATAGGATTTAATTCTTATTGGATTTCTTACAAAATTATTATTATTTGTATATCAATCGTTGAAAATATGTCCATCGGCTGAGTGTGTGCTTAACACTGTCTATCCGTATCGATAACAGAACCGGTCAAATATGTTGCCATACATTCGAGTGGTAACAGCTGTGAGTGTTGGACACTCTTTTCCTCTAAACTCCAATTCCTTTTTCAAGTGTTTGTGCGATAAAAAGACAGTAAACCAGAACTCAGGGCAAAGACTAATAGATATGGAGGGGTTTTATGTTTCAATGTATTGACTGTTAGTCCATCTGATCGTTGAGTGTTCTAAAAATAATGTGTATTTTAGAGACAATAAAAATATAATAATCGTAAACATTATAATGTTTTCAATGCAATGATTAGAGAAAATACCGAAAATTATTATATAAACGCTATTATTGTGTCGTAAAACATATGAAAATATACTCATATTTACTGTAAATCTATATTTTTGTAATAAAATTGCGATTTATTGTCAGTCAATGTAAACATTAGACCATTTGAATCATTATTCTTTGTCAAATTCCAACAATGACCATGGTATTTTTCTGATACTATGGCAGCCTTTGATTGAAAGAAATTGGATTATCAACAGAACTGTCAAATTAAGGAATTCTAGCGAAATATCAAACGAAAAATGAGAAGAAATTTGTGCGAAAGTGAGGCAAAGCATTAGTTATTTGCGAACATTTTATTTGTTCAATACTTAAATAGTGAGCAAAAAAAGAGAAATCTTTTTTCTCTTCATTTTCTCCGTCAATAATATCAGTCTTTTTCATATGTAGTTCTCACAAACAGAACAATAATACGATTGGGAGAAATACCATTCAATAAAGCACTGCATACACTCTGTAGACTCCATACACTCAAAGGAGAGGCGATGCAGAGGAAAGCTCTGTTGATTGCAAACATCAACCGTCGTGTGCCGACTCTCTCTCTCTCTCTCTCTCTCTCTCTCTCTCTCTCTCTCTCTCTCTCTCTCCAATCCCTCATCCAATTACTGATAAAATGAAATAAAAAGACCGACAGATAGCAGTCTCAGATCTATTCATAACCTATACTTCGAAGTTTCCTTCAGTTGTCTATTTTAAACCCGACTTTCATTGGAAAGAAGTGAACCGACAGATTGCGGGCTGTGCTCTGAAATAAGTATTATATGCATCAAATCAGAGATAATAATTGCTTTTCAATTCAATTCATAGAAGAAAAAACATTTGAGACATCAATATATGCGATGAAATAGAAGTGGGACTGACATAAGATATTATCTGTGATCCTCTGCACACATATAAACAGATTGGAGGAGTGGGTGCTGTCAACACAGATTCGCATCGACAGCAAATACTGTCAAAACATTATTGTATTCGTGACTGAATTGCAATACAAATACATATATATATATATAAAGGAAATGAAAAAATATATGAGAATTCTATCACTATTTTTCAATATCACCAAGGTAGAATATTCTTTCATTACCATAATTTTAGTTAAAATATTTAGAGTTTAATTAAAACCAAAATTTTTAATCAATTTATTATTTGAGAACAAATTTTAAATGAAAACCCAAAGAAATGAGTCCTATATTTACATAAATCCTGAGCCAAAGAACGTGATATGAATTTCTAGTCGATGTGATTAAGGTATTACTTGAACTGCTTGTGTTGCTGTCATTACTTAAGCGCTGAATTTGTTATGACTTTGAGTTTTCAGTTAATTTACGCTTAAATAAAAAAATCAATAAAAGTCTTAAAATATTTGTCAATACTTTTGAATTATGTTTAAACTGAGGACAAACTTTTGAAACCACATCTAAAACACGAGTTTTTCATAAAAGGGGAACTCCTCTTCAAGTGATGGATTATCGTTTTTTGTCTGTTTAGACAGCACTCGAAAAATAATTTTCTTTCCGTTAAACTCATGTATCACTTTCACGACTCATTCATCCCTTCCCTCTCTTTCGCTCCACTCCTCTTCAATAAGTAAATTAGACACTCATTATAGACGCCCTTAAAATACATTCATTTCTTTTCAATTCATGCTTTAATTATAGAGTCATTCATTGGATTTTGAATTTGAGGCAAAATTTTATGATTTTTAATAATAGAGAAAATTAGTTCTCATTTGTTTGAAGTCTATTTTTTGTGCTGAGCCTCACTTTTCATAGGCTAACGACTCTAAAACTTTTGTCTTCGGGTAACTTCTTTATGGATTAATTAAAAATTGCATTTAATCTGTTGTTCAATAGGAACAGGCCTTTCATACATGCGATGGCGTGTGTTTCCACTCGAACGCAGGTGTTATGCAATGTGTCGTCAATTAGTTAGGGCTTCGTTTTCTATAAATGAGTGGCAAATATAGCAAACTATCGTCTCATTTATTGATTTAATTAAAATGGATTAAATTGAATCACTCGGAGAACAGCACATCATTTCAATATTGAGGCACAAGTCTTATGAGAAGTTGTCAAATACAGGCCTAAAGATAGTTCAGTGTAGTTGTGATTCATTAAAATTAATCTATGAAATTGTTGAAGTTGAAAATTTCCAGATATTTTCTCCTCAAATCCTTATATTCATATAATTATTGGTGCGTTTAATCCGAAAAGTGATTCATTTTCTAGATTTTAGGCGATTGGCATTCGTTTCACTTAAATGACACTTCACTGCAATACAAGTATACAATGAATATATTATATTTATATTTATAATAAAATATGAATTTTATAAAATTATTTAATATATTTAAAGCAAATTATATTTAATTTTTTATAGAAATAAATTGTTTTAACACTAAATATGAAAAATATTACGTCTTATGACTTAAAAATTATATAAAATTATTTTAAAATCATTAAATAATTCAAAACCTTTCAAATGTATAAAAGACATGACTTTTGCAAATCAATTCAATTCTCAAAACACAAATCGAGAGACAGAAGTTTCAAATCTGAATAATCTGTTCACAGAAAACAATACATTTCCGATACGTAAACCTATTGATAGTATCAATGCATCAAAAGCTTTGTTGCACCGAAACACTAATCTAATAGATCATAGAAAATGCATGAAATAAATACTATTCTCTACTCTCTTTCTCTCTCTGTGTCCGCTTGCTTTCACTCATTTACAGTCTCTCTCTTTGGAAGCATTGCGTTTCATATAAAATACATTAGAGTTTCAAAATTGAAGTGCATAAGACTCGAGACATAAGTCAAAACACACGTAAATCCACTTTTGTTTCATTTATAATAAATTTATTTCTCTCTTATTGTCAACTCTGAGAGTATTTGAGTTACATTTTGTTATATTTTTTTCTATATAATATTTAATAGTATTATATAATATCTTATAGTCAACTAACTGTTGCTCAGTTTCAAATACTATCAGTTCAAAAGGTATCCGATATTAGAGAAAACAATATTTTCTATTCTATATATTATAGAATCGGTTCCTGTATTTCACTTATATTTAGTTTTGAGGTCTTATTACTGTCGGAGAGCTCTGTCTGGCTTTGAGTACTCTTTACGACATTCAAACATCACTACATCGCTGTGGAAACGCATTAGAGTTAGGCAGAGACGAGAATGCATTAGCTCAGAATAGGCTCAGAATAGGCTCAGAATGAACTAAACTGATATTGGATTCCAGTTTTTCGCTGCCGTTGTTGTCATCCAATTAGACTCAGATTTCGGATTTTATTTTTATTATTTTTAGATTTTATCTCATTTGATAGACTGATATTCACTTGAAATTAGAAGAGCGGTAACACTAAATGAGTTGTAACTAAGGAATCAAATTCAACATAAAATAAGATTTATTTTTCAAATACTTTTGAAGTAATTTTCAAAAATGTTTTCCAATTCATTAATTCAATTACATATTTGATTAAACTCTGAATAAAGTAAACTAAAGAGTAAATCCTACTTTTCCAGTGATTTCAAAATAAATAAGCTCTTAGTGGAAGACCTGCACAGACTGTTTAGTCAACTGTCAACTGATGTCAATTCAAGAGAAAAAAATAGTTAAATCTTTTTTATTCAAAATTATATTAAACTAAAAGCTTTATATAAAAATCCACGAAAAGTCTTCACAAAAATCAATGAAAAGCAAAACAATATAAGATTTAAAATAAAATAAAGTCTTATCCAAAGATTTTATTGAGAATCAATACCAGACACACTTAAGATTGAAAATAAATTCTTAGAAAATTATCTCAAAAATATATGAAACTAAATTATGGACTCTTTTTAATAATTTATTTGATATAAAAGTCTAAATATTGGTTTATTTCATTAATATATTATATTTTTATTGAATAAACAATAATTTTAATTCTCCGCAAAATATCGTTTTTGAATAAATTTCAAATAAATTATTGAAATATTCTCAAAGTTATCAAGTATAGATTTTAATAAAATTCCGTTTACTGTTTGTTTTATCTTTTAAATAAATTATTGAAAAATATGATTCAATTTTATATTAAAGTGATTTTATAATTATCTTTTAGTTTTAAATTAACTCAATATTGTATTTAACGATATATTCTTAAATAAAAACATAACTTTTATATTATGTTTTATACAATAGTAATAATTATATTAAAAATATCTGTTTTTAGATTTTATGATAATAAATGTTTATTATATTATTAAATAATTTAGATGTTAATAATAATACATATTTCGATAGAATGATCAGGATTATTTTTGATATTTTTTTTATTATTTTGGTTGAGTCGATTTTATATTTAAAAGATCTTGGAATACCTTCACTTCTATGGCTTATAAGTGCCCAGAATTACATTACAATTTGGACACCTGTGCTCAACATCCTGACAACCGGGACAGCAATACGCCCAACACCCAAATCTATATAATGATCAAGCAAATTTTTAATAAATGTTAATAAATTTTTAAATGTAGAGATAAATAAAAGGCTTATAAACAAAAGTGTTAACCAATTTAGCAAGGCAAGTCTTAGGGATTATAATATATAATTAATATTTTATTTAAAATCAACATTGAATTATATTGTGTCTGGAACAATTTATTGAATTAATACTGCAGTTAATGATATTTTCAAATTAAGAAATTATTTCAAATTATTCCTCGAATAAGATATTTAAGTCTGATTTCAATTCTCAGAAAATATGAAATTTGTTTACTTTAGATATGAAATTATATCAAATGAAATGCAATAATGTATTGCTAATAAAACACTCGATTAGAGTAAATAGCTATTATGGGAATTTTACTTCACTATACTATATCACACCATACCATACGGTACCTGGATATTTATATAGTTTTATTTCATCAAAAGTCTTTTAGAGTTTTTAAATAATTTCTAATTAAATTTTATTTCAAATTTAAGATTATTTTTGGTTTATTCTTAAAATCTAAGAACCTTTAAAGTGATTGAGTCGTTACACAAATTGTTTTGATATAATTTTGATAAAAGACTCACAGGAAACAGCAGAGAACATTTGGTGATTCAATGGTCCTAGTTGTTACCATTGCATGACAATGGAAACATTGAACTTGCATTGGATCAGATCCATAGTTGTAATTATTGGCAATTATTGCTATAATTAAAAGATTAATCAATTGAAGCAAATAAAGAGAAATATCAGTTAGTTTTCATTCATACGTTGAGCTGGAATTTGTTGAACATAAACGGGTGAAGTGTTTTGAGCCATACTTTTAGTTATAATTCACTTAAGATTTTTTTTAGAACTGAGACCAGACTTCGGAATATTTTACAAAAGTATTATAAAGAGTTATTCGACACAATTCAAAGATAATCTTCAGTTACCAGAGTTACAGTTGACGTCACAAAACCTTACATAGAATTAAAGTAATTTCCGATTACTAAACATTTATCTAATCTAAACAATGATATAACCAAAGGAGAGAATATTTTTAACGAGAATTGCTTTCATTAAAATATAGATTATTTAAAATGAAAAGTAATTTTTAAACTTTAATTTTTTGTTTAACAATAGTTTAATTCTATGATATTTTTCTGTAAATGCAATCATAAGCCAACTCTTAAAACATAACAAAAGTTATTTAAAATTTATTGAATATTATTTCAAAAAGTGATTTCTATCATTTGATGATTCAAATGCTTATTTGATAGAATGATATCAAATATTATTTCATATTTGTGTAATCATTTAAAACATGTATTTCATAGTTAGTTCTTTTATAAACATTTCAACGAAACATTAGTTTTCATTAAATTTTACATAAATATAATTATATAATTAGTTACGAAATTAAATTTTAAAACCTTGCTCATTATTAATCATTTATTGTCTATACAAGAACATTTTAATGATAAAAAATCTTACCGCTATTGTTATCATATTAAACAATTGAGTTACCAATAAAACAGTAATAATAATAATAAAATTTATTATTTGTTCAGTTTTTGTATTTCAAATGATTTCATGGATTCTTGCAAATCATTTGAATGTGTTTTGCAATAATATATAATTGTTGTTTTTACAATTGATTTTCGTATCTTGGCAATGTTATCTTGCATAATTAAATATACAGAGGCAATTGAATGTATGTTTTCTATAAACTTGTATTGAATAAAAATTAGGTCACAAACTGTTGAGATTCAAAAGTTTATTAAACAAAACTTATTAATAGATTTCACTAAACTTTCATTATTTGTATATTTTCTTAATAATATTTAGAGTAAAATAACTTTATTTAAAATTTTTCAATTTTTAAGGAATAGTCAACATTTTTAAGAATCAATGATATCATTACTATTTTGTGAAATTTTAAATTTTTGATAAAACGAGTGAATAATAATTGTTAGATAAATGAAGAGGTGTTTACTTTTAGAGTCCAAACCTTTCAACCCTTAGACTCTAAGGGTTTTTACAGACCCCAGGGTAAGGGTTGGGAAAGGTTTTAAATTTGCACTTAAGGGTTCGGAGGGGTAGTATTTTTTTAAAAAATATGCATTTTAAACGCTTAAAATTTTATCTATCATATATTTATGATAATATTATAAAATCTATATTTTTGTTCATTCAATGACTTACAAGAGATTAAGTCTTAACTTTAAAAATGTTAACAAATGACTAATTCTTATTCACTCGAACTAAGATTTTCAATGATTTAAAGACAATAAAAAAGTTAATTGAAAATATTTGTATTATTAAAGGGCATACATTTCAAGGGTAAGGGTTTGGGAATATACCTAAGGGTTAGGAAAAGGTTTTTATTTTGTAATTGGCTAAGTTTTCATTTAGGGTCGAGATAATTTGTAAAAAGTTTGGACTCTAGTGTTTACCATTATTTACATCTAATTATGTAATCAATATATTTTTTAAAATGTTTAAATGATATCATTGATTCTTAGATTCTATCGGAAGTGTGGAATCGATTCTTAGAAATTGTTTGAATAAAATTATATAAAGAATTTTTTAAGTTTCAAAAATGTATTGAAACACAAAACTATTTCTAAATATTTAGAAATAAATGTGAGAACTTTTGTTATTTAGTTTATAAATATTAAGAATTAATGTGAGAGTCTCTCATCGTATCTTATAAAATGAATTTGAGCCAGGAAATAATAGAAATGTTGACGAATTGGAGTAACAACTAAGGAAATTATAACAAATATATTACAAAAGTATTTTTAATCATACATGTACTAGATAAGTCATTATTATAAACATGATTATATATTTTAAAGAAATGATAACACTTTTCTGAAACAAAAACCGTAAAATATCTTAAAATTCAAAGGAGATGATCAAGCTATTATTGAGCTTAATAAAGATTAAATGAATAATTATTTAGAATACAGTAAAAACTCATTTACTTAAAAATGTTTGACTTTCTAATAAACTTTTGATGTTTACTTTATAAAAGACATTCACCAAGTAAATTGTACTAAAATGATCAACAGAGCACTGTTAGTGAGATAATACGGCATTAAATTATCAAATGTGTTAAAACTTAAAAGAAATTTCTTTGTAATTCTGCAATAAATTCATTTTCAATTGAATCTCATTTTACCAAATTAAGGTTTAGATAAGTTTAACACATATTGTTTACCTTGTTAAATCTTCAATAAATAATCTGAAAATAGATTTTGTTACAAACTTTTTCCAAGAGTTGAACGTCACTATAATTACTAATAAGTTATAACTAATATCTTACGAAACGTAACATTTGTTTACTATAAACTCAAAATCACTGAAATTCCATTTATTTCGAATCATATCTCGAATCGAGTTATAATACAATCTATATAAGAGTTTGACATTCATTGAATTTCTGATAAATATTTAAATTCATCTGTAATTATGTGATATAATAATAAAGTTGTGTTTTTATATTATTAATAATTGATATAAAAGTAATATTTAGTAAAAAAATGCCCGGATTTGAAAGAAAACGAATCGTTGATAAAACCGACGAAGAGTTAGAAGAGTTTGTTTGTGGCATTTGTTTTGATATATTTATTAATCCAATGGTAACCCTCTGTTGTCGTCAAATATATTGTAAAGAATGTATAAGTGAATGGCTCTCAGAAAATAGCCGGTGTCCTAACGACAGAAAAGTCTTACTCAAAGAGGAATTGGTTTGTGCGCCGCGAGCTATTACTAACCTCTTGGCCAAAATGAGAGTCAATTGTGATTTTCAGTTAAAGGGCTGTCAAACTGTTGTGAAATTCTTTGAATTAGAGTCACATATAAAGTACTGCTCTTTTAGAGATACTGATAACTGTCCAAAATGTGGACTCGAATCACATGAAAGTGAGGCATGTCTTCAAAATCTCATTGAAATCAATAAGAACCTGATCCAGGATAATATGAGACTCAAAGAAGAAAATTTTGAAATGAAGAGATTTTTTCGGGAAAGGAATGTTCTGTGCGGTCGTCAGGTATGAACTCTTTAGTTTTGATAGAATTATTGATTCATTATTTTCAGGTAATGCAAAGTACTATAGAATCGGCTAAACTTCATATCAATGATTACATTTTGGAACACAGAGAGGACAGAATAGATAAAGAGTTGGCCAACACTTTTGTTGAATATTGCAAACAATCTCTTCTAATTAATTTAAGTTATTGCGATATATCTAGTTACATTTATTCTGCCATTAATAATATTGAGATAAAACCGAGAAAGAAATGGCAGGTATTTGTGTTTGCATTAGAGGGCGGAGAATCTATGACTTCGGGTACAGAATATTTTAGAGTTCGTTTCGATTCCGTTATAATTGAGATATTTTCCACATTTTATTAATTTATTCAATTAATTGATGGAATAATTCTAATAATTTTGTTTATTTAAAGAAATTATAATTTTATTATTAAACAATATTTTAATTATATTCGTGACGACAGTCGGCACTCATTTCAGTCATTTGAATGGAATCTATTCATAGTCTATACAGTCTGTACAGTGCACTCTCCCAGATATATGAATGGGCAAATGCATGGAGAATTTGTTCATAACTGGGAGAATTCATAAACTCGGAGAGTCACAACTAGTAAATTGCAAGGTATATCGAGTTCGTTAAAATTAAAAAAAGTTTATAACTGAGAGAATTTCAAAACAGATAGATTCACAACTGGGAGAGTCTACTGTATTTTTAATATTTATTATAAGTTATAATAATTATAATTTGCATGTTTAAAATCAAACATGAAAATCTAGTAGCTAAATGAACCTGTCTCATTGCATCTCGCATTGAATTTTGTAAAATGTTTGATAATATCTTTTAGTATATCTTTGATTCAAAACTTATTTTTTCCTTAAATGCCCTTGATATATGAGTTAGTCATAAACCATTAATTTAAATAGTATAAAAACTGCTAAAATCTTTATCATTAGTATTTGTGAAGGAGCAAGATTACTCAATTTTATTAATATTAATAACTCTTATACATATTAATAATTTTTGCTAATTAATAATTAGTAATTATTAATAAATTTAAATATATTATTAATAATAATAATATAAAGAAATGATTGCTCTGACATTTCTTATTTATTGTAGTGATAGTAATCGTGGAAACTAATAGAAACTAATATACATGTATTTTAAGGTTAATTCTATTCCCACATTACTCTCAATTAGATTTTGTTGTTATGAAAATTACACTTTAATTACTGAATATTTTCATTCATTCACTTTATTGTAGAATATTTTTAAAAATAATATTGTGTTTTTAATTTAAGCAAGCTGAACTCCTCTTATATTTTATATGTGAGAAAATCATTTAATATATTTTTTTGTGAAAATAAATGGATTTCAGTCAATAAAATATAATTTTAAATAAACTAAAAGTGAGAGGAATTGTATTATTGTTATCAGTCGATATTATTAACATTTTATTCATTATCTAATCAAAAGTCAGTTTAAAATGTTTACAATTATTTCAATAAATTTATTCTTTCTTTTAATGAGTAGTAAATTTTAGTTGATTTTTGAAAATATAATACAAAAAATTTTTTTCCAAAAATTAAAAGTTTTGTAATTTTGTTGAATTTTATGATTTAGACATTGAATTGAGTTAATTGTTTGCGTAAATCATAAAAAGGTTTGAATCAAATTTTTTCATAATATTGTATTAATTAATTACTTGTTTCAAGATTTTTAAAAAAATGCCTGGATTAGATCGATCAAGATTTGTTGGAATATCAGATAATGATTTGGATGAGTTCACCTGTCTCATTTGTCAATCTATTTTTGATGATCCGATGGTTACTCAATGTTGTCGTCAAACATATTGCAAAACATGTATCTATGAATGGCTCAACACTTCTAATACCTGTCCTAATGACCGAAAGTCACTGAATACCAGTGAACTGACACAACCGCCACGTTTTGCAATCAATTTCCTCAATAATATGAAAATCAAATGTGAAAACGAGGAAAATGGGTGTCCAGTGGTCACAACTGTCGCTAATTTAGACAAACATTTGGAAGAATGCGATCACAAACCGGATGTCTGTAAGATTTGTGGTCCCACTCTTAAAAGACCTCACAATTGTTTTGAAGAACTTGTCATCAAAAATAAGAATTTCGAGAAAGAAATAGCTCGACTCAACAAAGAGAATCAAGAGCTTAAAAATAAGTCTATTAATAATACCATGGTAATATGTTTTTTTTGAATGTTAATTCTCAATACATGTATTTTTAATATTTGTGTGCAGTCGATGTCAAATGTGTTAGAGTTGGCCCGTAATGCAATTAATTCATTTGAAATAATGGAATCGAATAAAATTAACCATGCTCAACAACAATTTCTAATAGGAGAGTGTCAAAAAGTGATTCAAAATCACCAGAACTCACCGAATATATGTCTTTATTTATTTAATACTATAAATGAGTCGAAATTATTTAAAGGATCGAAACGATGGAATGTCATTTGTTTTGCTCCCAATGGTGGACAGTCTTGGATTAACAAGGACCAATGCTTTAAAATAAAGTTCGATAGACTTTTGATTATTTTGTATACGTCTCAATAAAGACCTAGTTAATATATGTATAATTTGCTAATCATTTATTGATTACATTTATAAAATAGAAACTATTATTATAATAAAATAGAATAATTGAAAACAATAAGATATACAAAAACTTTTTAATATTATTATAATGTTTTATAAAAAAAAAGTTATCCACCAATAAATAAAGTGACCAGCCTTTGATCTTGCTTATAACTTGAGTGGTGGTCACTCTACCAATAAATGAAATTATCCTAAACTTTGATAAATTCTTAATTTATGTCTCCATTATATTCACATTAAGAGACATGTCTTATCAAACTCTCGTTTTATGACTCAAATAAATACCTAAAATATATGTGAAATAAGTTACCACTAATTCATTAATAAATATATTATTATAAAATAAAAAAATAATTCGTTGAAATGTTTCTAAAGTGAAACTTATGTTCCATCAACTTTTATCAAAATATTGTCAAAACTTGGCATAAGTGGAAAGTGTCGACAAAATACGTTTGCATTTTAAACTCAAAATTAATAATAAAATTTTGATATAAAAGTATAAATAATAATAATAAACTAATTCAATATTTTATAAGAATTAGATAAATACAAATGAAATGAATAAAACTATTAAAGTAACATTTATTATTAAAAAGTGAACTAGCAAATTGATAATTAGGATTTCATTTTAATGGATAGGAATAGATTTGTTGATATTGATTCAAATGGACTTGATGAATTTACTTGTGGAATATGTCTTAATGTTTTCATTAATCCGGTGGTCACTCATTGTTGTCGACAAACCTTTTGTGAAGATTGTATTAAACAATGGATCACAAGAGATAATACCTGTCCTATTGATAGACAGATGCTTTCAGAGAGCCATTTAAGTGTTGTTCCACGAATTGTGACAAATCTATTAAATAACCTCAAAATTAAGTGCGATTTTCAACAAAATGGCTGTCAATCAGTTATCAAATTAGAAGACCTGACATCACATCTTTTGGTTTGTGATTTCCGACCGAATAGAAAGTGTCAAATCTGTGGATATTTAATAAAACATTCTTCTGATGAACACAATTGTATTGAATTAATCAAAACCGAAAACAAAGAATTGCGTCGAGAAGTGGAGAAACTCAACAAAATGGTTAACGAAATGGTGAGTACAACGACTACAGACCATCACTTAATTGAAGTGTTGCAAAGAAATAATATCTTATCAGATGAAGTGACCAAGCTCAAAAAGGAACGGGAATTTTTGATCAGAACAACTGTGAATTACACGTTAAGACTAATTAATATGTTTTAACCAAGTTTATTTTGCAGAATATGGAGTTGATAATCCTGGAGGCGAGAAACAACCTGGAACATTACAAAATAGAAAGCGAAACTAATTGTATGCCCGGGGATAAACTGAACTGTTGTCTGGAAAAGTGTAAGGAAGCCATTAATATATTCAAGAGTTATGAAGAGATTTCCAAATATTTGTCGCAATATTTTAATTTCAAACGAAAATTCAATACAACGAAGAGATGGCATGTCTTCACTTTTGCAAAGAATGGCGGAGAGTCTGTCGTCAATTGTGACCACTATTTCAGAGTTTGTTTTTCTAAATTAATTATTGAAATCTTTTACGTTGGAAAGCGATAAGAATTACCCTAATGCTATTGTGCCCTTGCTCATTCATATTTATTGCTTTATTGATTTATTACTTTGTTTTGTCTCTACTAATTTCAAGAATTAATAAAACATTGCTTTGAATAAAACATTCTTACCATGATTCTTTTATTATAAGAGAGTATAGCAAGGTCTTTAATTCTAAATATAATGATAAAATTGTGAATAAAAATCAAAAGGATTATATAATTAAAATTAAGTAAAAATTACAAAATAATTGTAAAATTAGATTAGAACCACCTTGGTTATTTTGTTACTTATTAATTGTGATGAGTGACTTAAAGTGTATTCCAGTCATATGATTTTATTATTATTTGACAGAAATAGTGATATAACTTTGAGATAAGTTTTAAAAAAGTATTTAAACTAAGATTTCTAACAAATGATAGCATTCGATGACTTTTTGTTGTGATTTATATGTTTTATGATTTGATTTGAGAACAAAAATGTTAGGAATCGAGAGGTCAAGAATTGTTGGTATGTCTGAAAGGGTTTTGGATGAGTTCACGTGTGGTATTTGTCACGAAATATTCAGTGATCCGGTGGTTACCCAATGTTGTCGTCAAATGTATTGTAAGGCATGTATTGAAGAATGGGTTGAAACACAATATACCTGTCCTAATGATAGGAGAAGATTAAGAGCTCATGATCTGATACCAGTGCCCAGACTTGTGCTCAATATCTTAAGTAATATGAATGTCAAATGCGATTACTATATGAATGGATGTGAAGAAATCGTCACTTTCTCTGAATTGAGTCAACACTTACAAAACTGTAGTAAAAAACTCGAAAGTATTTGTAAAACCTGTGGTTTCCCCAAAAGTGTGTCCGACGATCACAACTGTCTTCAGAATCTTGTGGTCAAAATCGATTCAATGACTGACGAAATGGAAAAATTTCAGAAAGAAATCGAAGAACTCAAACAATTGAATCAAACACAGAGATGGGTATTAATTTGATTATTTCAATATTGTCCTTGATCATTTTAATTATTCAACTCATTTGATAGACAATAAAGTCGGCCCGAAATGCCATCAAAAACGATGAATTCGTGATCGAAGAGCCGTCCGATAGAATCGATTTTATTAAACAGAAATTTTTTATTGAAATTTGTAAAGAAGTTATTCTTAAGAACAATAGCTTTGCCCTCATCTCTGAATCCATATTTTGCAAATTAAACTATCCTGTTACATTTAAAGAATTGCTACCATGGCAAGTATTCGTCTTCTCAAATGAGGGAGGTGAATCAATGGTTCGAAGCAAAAACTATTTACGTATTCGTTTCGGTGGACTTATTGTTGAAATATACACTTCTGGAAAAATGACTAGTTGATTCTTTTCCTAATACTTAATTTAATATAACCAAGATTATTTTATTCGTAAAAGTATATTTCTAACTTTTTTATATGTGGTGAAATTTTTATTTTAATAAATTTTATATTATGAAATCATCAAGTTAACTTTCTATAAATATAATACAATTTTGACTTTTTTTGTAAATTATATGCATATTCTGTTTAAATATGTCAGGTGTTTAACCAAGAGTCAAAACAAAATGTTTTGTATGAATAAATAACAACTGACTAAACCAAAATAAGAGACAAAAGTTTAGGCATACAATAAGTTATTAAAGGACTCATAAAGAATGAGTCACTCATTCATTAAATTAAAATTTCAAAAGTTTTGAATCAAAACAAATGCAACAAATTTTCGAATAAAAATTAGGAAAAATTGTAAAATTTAATAACTTTTTAGAGAATATCTATATATAAATAACTATTTTGAGGAAACTATTAATGTTTTATAACTAAATTATAAATTCTATTATAAATCTAATAAATTATTACTAATAATTATTAATTAAAATATATATTATATTAATATATTTATTAAATATAATAATTATTAATTAATTTGTTGTCTATTAATTTAAAAGTTATAAAACTTTTAGAGTAAAAGTTTATTTAATTTCAAGTTTAGCACAAATTGGTTGAGTTTGACGTCTGTGTCCTTGAAATACAAGTTAGTCGTCAGCCATATGTGTGTCGACTCATCAAAACAAAACACAATTTTTATAAAAATTTAATGATTTTTTAATAATAATTTTCTTAAATAATAACTTATTATTATTATTATTATAAAATCGACTGAAAATTAGTGTTCAGTTAATAATAGTATTGTAAGTGAGATGTCATCCATAGATAAGTCGCGAATAATTGGCGCAAAAGACGAGGATTTGGTTGAGTTTACGTGTGGTATATGTTTGGGTATATTTACCGAACCAGTGGTGACTCTATGCTGTTCGCAAATTTACTGCAAACCATGTATATTAACCTGGTTGTCCAATGAGTCTACCTGTCCTAATGACAGGATATTTATACGTAGCGTTGATTTAGTGTCTGCCCCCCGACCTCTTCTCAATTTAGTGGAAAACCTTAAAGTCAAATGTGTTTACGACCAAAAGGGATGTAATCAAGTGATCAGAATTGGAGACCTCACTCATCATCGAAACAACTGTGAGTTTAGACCGGATAAGCCGTGCAGTGTTTGTGGTCTAATCAAAGAAATGGAGACTGACCATGATTGTTTAACTGGTCTTATTGCTGAGAACAAAAAGTTACAAGAGCTCAATAAAAAACTTGTGGATGAAAATAGAGTTTTGATGAATAATCGAAATAATATTGATTTGTGGGCTCTCTTTGAAAGTCGTCCGACACTGAAACACATTTTACTTATTTTGATGGTTTTGGTTCTCCTTTTTTCTGGTATTTTCTCTTCAAATCGAAATAACGGCTATCATTATATCGATCTCTAATTCTTAACTAATATTAACTAATATTAACTAATTTTAATGAATTTAATCTCAATTTAATGTGATTTTTAAAATTTATTCAATAAAAATGAGTTCAAATAATTGAATTAAACTCATTTCTAATCAATTATTAAATTTATTTTTCAAATGAATGTCACAAATAATAGTGAATTAAGTTTAAGATTATCCCAAACGAAACCTTTAGTATTATTTTCATATTCTATGGTTTTGGTCAATACCGAAGGCAATGAACATATGTTGGGTTTAATTATTTGTTAATCTAAGGAAAACTTAATAATAGAATAACTTATTAAGTGTTAACATTTTTGTTCAATTTCTCCGTTTTATAAGTGACTAATATGTAAAAATGGAAATTACCATGCTAAAATTGGGTTCAAATAAAAGTTTGGTATTTAATGCAGTATTTTCTGATAAATAAATTTCTAGAAATAAAATTAAGTATTAATTTGAATATATTTTAATTAATTGAATGATATCTTATATGAGAGTGCATTTGTTGTCAATCAAAGTAAAAGTATATAACAATTAAACTGAAATTTTTTAATCGATTTTTCGTTTTTTTTTATTGTTTGTCTCTAAACAGAGATTTAAATCCTTATTTGAATGCATTAAAAAACTTTTAGAAATCGATTCATAAGTGAATAAGTATTGCATTAATAAATTGCTTTTAATAAAAGTATTATTTACGCAATAATTGTTATAACAAAAGTATGTCTTATGACACGATTCTATTCGGTGTCAAAAATATATAAATTGTTAGTAAATATCGGAACAAATAGTCTTGAGTTTTATTCTTGCTAGTTTTGTTAGTTTTTCTCAATTTCTTAGATTTTAGTGAAATATATTGTTTTGAAACAATAGTCGCTATAATTCTAATTAATTTATAATTAAATAATGTTTAAGAAACTCGATTTCAAAGGAACTGAGTTTAAAATTGGTTTTAACTTGGTAATTATTTATTTAATATATTAAATTTATTAAATCATAAAATGTTCAAGTTTATAAAAGATTCCGTTATTATTATTAGTTTATTCGAATTATTATTAGAATTAAAAGCATATTAAACAAAATTGTCTTTATCTAGGACATTTAATTGATAATTTAATGTTGATTTATATTATGTTTATAACTTACCTATCTAAGGTACCTCCATTTGTTTCGGTCAACAAATGGAATCAAATTAATGGATATGAGATAGATGCTATTAAGGAACTTGCTAATTATTTCAATTTTACTTATAAACTGATTGATTGCAATTTGAATTGGGGACAATTGCTAGATAATGGGACCTGGGATGGTTTGGTTGGTTTAATACAACGAAAGGTTAGACAACAAATACATTTAAATTTTAATAACAATTAATGAAAGGAAGTGGACATCGGTTTGGGTGAGCTCTCAATGTCTACACATAGAATGGGTGTCATATCATTTACTTATCCCCATATCATAAGTGGTGTATCGTTCACAACACCATTCCCAGAGTTAAGGGGTTACTCCACATCTATGTTAACAGCATTTGAATCAAATGTTTGGGTCGTTTTATTGCTCACATTTTTTATACAAATAGTTCTCAACTTTTTATTGAAACGAATTCATCAACAAATGGAAGGCCTCCCAAACCTTAATTGGATATTAATAACAATAGTGTTGTCTCAACCCGTTATATATAAAAAGTATTTTAAAACCTTAGTTAGAATATTGACATTCGGTTGGCTTTTGTCGGGTTTTGTGCTCAGAATTAGTCACAGCGGATGTGTTTACTCATCGATGGCCCGACACGAAGAGTCCGAACGCATCGAAACTCTCTATGATTTGGCCGAAGCACAGAAAAATGGTCGCATTCAAGCAATTACACCCGAAGGTGGCAGCTATTATCAGTTGTTCAAGGTTATATCTATTGATTTAGTTTTAAATTATTTTACTTAATATTTAGAAATGTATTGAAATGATAGGTATCTAAGAATGAGGTCATCAGAGAGATCGGTAAAGGAATGAAAGAATCATGCACATTTAATACTTGTTGGAAAATGTTAAAAAAGTATCCTGGCAAATATGTGATGATTGAAATGAATAGTTGGCTCGAATATTGCATTAAATACAATGATTTGCCCTATAATTTGCCGCCGAATAATAAGGATTCCGTTGTTTTCTTAGATCTGATCTCTTTTGGAATGTCTAATGACTTTCAATATAAAGATATCTTCAATCGATTGTCAGTTAAGATATAATCATTACTTTTAGTCTTTAATTAATTGGTATTTGTTTTGAAGAATTTCAAGTTTCGTTTATAGCGATATCATTAGTTATTGGAAAAATCGTTTATATCGTGAAAATATCAAAATACCTAGGTCAACATTTAATAAGGAACCTGAAAATAATAGGGCCTGGATGGCTTTGAACCTAGAACAATTGGATGATATTTTTCAGTTAATTTTGTTGGGCTATTCTTCCTCTTTCATTATATTTCTTATTGAAATATTTTATTGGAAATTAACAAGTACATTCTATTTCAAATACAAATGGTACTTGTTTAAAAATTATAAAATTATATGTGCTGGGATATAAGTAAATGATTAAGAATAAACAAAATTATACTTTAAAATTAAGAAAAAACTATAACATAAATGAATTTAAAAATTTGGTTAAATGTGTTATATCTTTGACTCATATTTGAATTACTTTTATATAACTAATCGGAAAACTTTTTTAATTTAAACAAATTGTTTGTGTTTTCAACATTTTTTTCGTCGAATTGAATGACAATTATTTTCAATAAATTAATTTCTAATTCAATGAATTTGTATTTTTTGTCGAAAACCAAAAGATTTGATTCAAAGCGATCGACTTCACCACAAATAGCCATCCAATTGAACCCATACTTCGATCCGTATTTTGAATTTAACTCTCGGGTCATATAAGCAGACAATTCTGCGTAATCGACAATATCTTCAGTGATTGTCTCCATAACAGTTGAAACGACCGAATCCTCGAATTCATGGTCTGTGAATTCAGTCTTGAAAACAGTGTCCACTTCTAATGACTCTTTGGCCCAACGAATAACTTGGAAGGGATCGGCCTATTTTTTCAAAAACAAATTCAGTTCAATCATAAAAGTTTGCACTCAATGTCATACCATATCATTAGTCTTATAGATAATAATCTTGAGATCATTTATTGCAAAAGAAAAATATGTGCCGAAGACGTGAAGAAGTGAATTATGATGAAAGTCATGTCCGACAAAACAGTTCCAACAGTTGCCGAACTGTTCGTCCATCGCATAGACTATTGAGTCGGCCATTGATTTGATGTCCGAATACTCTTTGAGGGCTTCTTTGGTTCGTTTAATACAAAAATCTTTTAACTCTTCTGTCATTTCATTGGAATATATGGTAATACTTGAGTTCAGAGCTCTTCTCGACTCCGCCAACAACTCATCGACCGATTGATTAGCATTTCCAGCGGTTTCTCCAATAATTTTGGCGTATTTTTTAATAATTTCTTCCTTAGCTCTTAATTTAATCAAAGCATCTGAACTGTTCTGTTCAGCCATTTCTGCTCTCCTTTTAATCTGAGCACAAGTTTGCCGTAAAATTTCAATTTCCGATTTGGTTTTAATATTAATTTTATCCAAAAGTCTTTTCTCTTTAATGAGTCGATTGTTATTTTCCTTAAGTTTTTCTGTCATTTCAAAGAGTTCTTCGAGTTTGTCCTTCAATTGTGTGTTCTCTTGTTTCAACTCATTATTCGCCTTATCTTCCAATTCAATGGACTCTAAATTTCTGGTCTGATATAAGTCTAATTCCGATTGACTTATCACCAATTTATGGCTCAATTCATCCAAAGCTTTCTCTTTTAATGAAAACTGTTTTCAAAAAAGGAAAAAAAACTAAAAATTAATTTTAAGTTAAAGTATTTGATAGAAAACCTCAACTCTATACTTGATTTAACAGTAATAATAAGTTTAACTTTTATTATATAAGGATATAATCGAAATGATATCAATTCTTAGATTAAGAAAAATAAAATATAAAAATATAAATAATTAGTACATAAAGTAATTGAATAAAAGCCCGAAATTTTATTTTAATTAAAAAATGTTAGTCATCACTCTTTCACCACTTTATTCCCCTTTAATTGTTCTACTATTCATAGTTAAATATAATAGGTCATTTAAATCATTAGCAATTACCTCTTGTTTTAATAACTTGAATTCATTGTCTCTAATCTGAATCTGTTCCTCAAGAGAGCAGATTTTCGTTTCAGTTATTCTGATTGTGTCCATCAAATCATTTTGGATGAGTTCGAGTCTGTCCTCGTTTTCTACTTTAGTCTGTAATTCATATTCGAGTGAAGTTATCTTTTCTTCAGCCAATCGGACACTTGTTTTGAGTCTTTCGATCTCTAACTCTTTAATTCTGTTTTGTTGAGCGAATCTCTCTTTAAGTTCAGACAATTGCCTCTCTTTAGCTTCCAATTCATAATTAACTGATTGTCTGTTCGCTATGGGAGTACTGTTTCGGTAATAATTGTCATCACTTTGGATGAGATTATCAAAGAGTCCTTCAGTTGAATCATAAACTTTTTTAGGATTTGTTTGATTGATATCCAAACTTTGAATGTCGAGTATTGGGTAATGAATTGACATTTCCGGTGCTGAAGGACTCGCTTTTCTCTTTTCTTCGATTGACAACGAAATAGTCTTTAAAAATTTGAAACTCTCTGAACGACCGCATAATTGATATTTCTTTCGGTCACCGAATGGATGAAAGTAACAGAACTGATAGTCGACGTCTTCTTTGATCATATCTTTTGGTAATTCATTGGACGGAAACACAAGTAATCGTTCGTCAAATTCATCGGCGGAACACTTTTGGACGTCTTTAATAACAATAAAGTCTTGTTTGCGATTCCATCCGACGCGGAATAAACCGATTTTGTCTGAATCGGTGTCAAGACTTGGGTCCACATAAAACCGGCACTCGATGTCATCCGATAGTTTATATTCAGGTCTTATTTCATTAAATATGACTAAAGATTGTATCCGATCAGAAGCGATCGCCATTTTTTTGATTGTATTTAATTAAAAATAATACAAAATTAAATGAAGTCTTTTCCAAACGTTTTCAATGAAAGCATTTAATTCATTGAAAAAAAAATTGATTCAGAGTTTAAACAAAACGATTCACAAAAACATTTACACAAAATATTTCACTAAAAAGTTGAATGAAATATAAAACTTTTGTTTTCGTTTTTCATTGAATAACGAATTACTTAAAACTATGACTACAAAACTCTTATCTAAACATTTGAACCGATGATTCACTTACTATAAAATTTAAGATAATATTTGCAGGATCATATTGTAATGATACTTATATGAAATGATGAAAATATGATATATTTTTCAATTATAAACAATTGAAACAAAACTGAAAAGTCAACCGAAAAACTATTTATAAAAACAATTTCATCAGAAAATATAAACATTAACTGAAATTGTGATCATAAGACGAGTCTAATCCTGATTTGAAAATTCAAAACAAAAATAACTCAAAACTCAGTCTAAGATTTAGAGGTTTTAAATTTATAACTTAAATATAACTTAAGATTTAGTAAACGATAATTGTCTCAATACCTGAGCATTAGAATGAGTCATCGTCTGACAAATCCTTTGAAAGCCCTAAAGACAAACAATACTTTTATTATCAATAAGTTTGCAGTTCTTATCTCAACTCAAATTCATTAAAAAGAAAATCATTTAAACAATTCATAACACATTCATATTTAAGGAAATAGTTGCTAAGGTGTTCTTGATCATTATTTATTTCATTAGAGAAATACTTAGAGTTCAATTGAAAAACTCTTCCTATTAGTAAAGTTTTGTTAATTTGGCCCAAAATCTTTCAAAACTTATGGACTTTTATGAGTGAACCCTCATTCATATTCCCATTGGAATAATAGTCATCTATATGAATGTATATTGCACTAAAATCTTGGTCATTTTGTATATAAACCGAAACTTTCAGAAAGATTTACAGTTTTGAGTTTTATTAATAAATAATTGAATACTTTATTATGAAAAAACTATAAATTAGTATAAATTATTCCAAAAAACTCAATAATTTTTTCACTTTTATTATTTAATTTCATAGAAAGTAAACAAGGTAGATAATGTAAATGATTTGATGAAAACTATATAAACTATATTCTATTAGAGGTTTGACGAAAATTAGTTCACTTTTCAGCACTTTTTATTACTAATTATAAGTATTGATTGGCGCTACCCTTTCATCTTTTATAAAAGCAATGGTCAATATATAGGACCACAGCTTGATATCAGTACCAAAACTATCAATTCATATAAAGAGTCTGTTTTTATTGCAATACAATTCTTATATATTTATTTTGGTATCTATATAATCTTGGGAAACTATAGTAATCTAGGTCAAGTGCCAAAGTATAACTTTAATCTTAACAAATATATTAAAAACTAGAGAACTCTTTTGATAAAATTAAATAATAAATGAGCGCTCATTTGCTTTAAAGTTAAAAAAAATTGTATTTAAAAAATCTAAAAAATCAAATGATTATAACTTTTAATTTAATCAAACAGAAAGTGTTAGAAAGAGTGGATCAAACAATTGTACATTTAGTGAATGAAAGTAAACATAAAGTAAATTATCAAGGATATATCAAGTATTAAAATACTAAAACTTATTTTTCAATAATTTTTCCATTAAATCGTCACCGTTTGAGAGTCACGGGTTCTTATAATAGCCAAGACTTCTTAATAGATAAAAAACTATTTAGTCTTATAATCTTTCTAATTTGAATCTTTACATTTTAAATTCAATGATAATATTCTTTTTAGAAGAGCAAGCTCATCATGCATTATTTATTCTTTTCTATTATTATATCTTTTATAAGATTTTACAAAGACTGTATTTATGAACCTTGGTAATTGTAATACGAATGCAATTTAATGAGCTTTGAAGTGGTAAACAGTGGAATATTTTGTTAAATAGTCTTATGGTTCAAGAGGTTCTACACGTGTTGATAGCAAGGTAATTTGCTAAATCACATAAATATTTAAATTTGATAATAAATAAAAATCAATTCAAAGTTTTTAGAATTTACTCTATAGTCAATAGTCAATAGTGGAGGTTATATTTACTCAAATATTATGTAATGTGTTCTCAATTTATAACTAATATTTTTGGTTTTCTTTTCTTCCTTTATATAATAGTTGTATTCATGAGAAGAATATTACCAAAAAGAGTGATAAGTACTAATAGAAAGGCTGTTCTCATTACAGGTATTTTATTAATTTGTTTGGAATAGGTGCTAGATTAATTTTTAAAAATTTGTACTTATTTTTATTTAAACGAAAAGGATGTGATTCTGGTTTTGGTAACCGTTTGGCGCTTAGACTCAATCAAATTGGTTTCAGAGTATACGCCACTGTTCTCAACACCGATAGTCCCGGCGCTCAACTTTTGAAAAGAAATGCAGTGTTTGTCCAACAAATGATTGTTTTGCAAATGAATGTCAAAAATAGTACTGAAGTCAATGAGATCTTCATAACTGTTAAACGAGACCTAAAGAGCACTTCCCATAAGTTGTGGGCATTGGTTAACAACGTGGCAATCATTACATTCGGTCCCTTAGAGTGGGGTTCACTCGACTCTTTCAATGATATATTTAAAGTAAATGTGTTCGGAACAGTTCGGGTGACCCGAGTATTTCTCTCACTTATTAAAGAGTCAAAGGGTAAGTTTGTATAAGAATCACCTTGATAATCCTTATTAATTGTTTGGATATATTTATTGACGGAGTTATAGGTCGTGTCATAAATATATCGAGTTTTGGGGGACGTTTTGCAGTTAGTTATTGTGGAATTTATTGTATGAGCAAGCACAGTCTTACTGCTTTCTCCGATACATTGCGTCGAGAAATGAATAAATTCAACATAAAAGTTATTTTGATTGAGCCTGGTTATTTCAATACTAACATAATCTCTAAAGAAAATATAGTAAATCAAATGGATATTATTTGGAGGCAGAGCTCAGAAATTGTTCAAAACTCTTATGGCAATTATGAACTCCAAAAACGACTTATTCTCAAACTTTTGACTTCATTTCCGGCCGAAGACAACATCGATATCGTTGTCGATGACATAATAGACGCCATAATTAATTGGAGCCCAAAAATTCGTTACACGCCTTCAAACTTCTCTTTTAAACTGTTATCACTTGTTTTGATGTCATTCCCGACACAACCCATTGATTGGATTCTTGCACTCAATGAGAGATTAGTTAATAAATGGTTGTAAACATTAAAATTAGCAACTAGTCAATACAATCAAGCTCAAATTAAACAATTTAATTGGTTAAAGATTTCATAATTCATTCAAATTATAATGAATTAAAGGATAACTGCATTTAACACAAAAGGTATGAATTAATTGCAAATTTATTTTAAATGGAATCAAACTCTTGTAAAATAAGGCAATTCGTGTAACTCTGCCTTAAAATCCTTTAGATTTTGAGATCCGTTGTGGACAACCCCTCTCTGATCCTTCCATTGTCCCGATGGTAGATATACATCACGTTTTCGTGAGTTTTCTGTGGTCACCGGCGCTACCAATAAGTCGTTACCGATAAGGAATTCGTCATCAATAGTATATGTGTTGGAGTCATTGGGTGCGACCCACCAGAGAGGTCTCATTATGGGTTCTCCTGTTTTGACCGCATTTTTGGCTAAATTTATTATTAGTGGACTATATTTCTCGTGAAGACTCAGCATTTGTTTGGTTACATTTATCACTTCTTGTGCTGATTCTTTGAAATCCCAGGGAGTTATTGAAAATTGAAGGGTTGGCATAAAAGTGTTGGTCTGAAGCCAACGTATATACAACTCTTTTGATGGGAAATTTCCATAAGCGTTACCACCGATCATATCCGGTAAAACAAAAGGATAGCCCGCAATTGACATCATTAGTGCCGTTGGTATCAAAGTTTTGAGACCATTACCATAACCCCAAACTGAACTCTTGTCCATAATTCGAACAAAAATGGGTAAATGCTGTGCGTTATAACCAATTCTGGTTTCGATCATATTTCCTGAAAATTATAGACAAATATTTACTAAAATTAAAATAAGTTTAGAGACAAAACCGATTCGAGCGGCCGTTTCTGCGTATAGTCTGCTCAGAAGAGAAGGCGTTTTTTGAACAGACGGATCATTAAAGTAGAAGTCATGGTTAAGCCAACCCAACTCTCCCGCGTCAAATTTGAATGAATCAATTCCTGTGGTATTCCTAATGTGTTCGACTCGTGAGACGAACCAATTTTGTGTCTCTTTGTTAGTAAAGTCTACGTGAGCCCCCTTTCCATTCCACCAGTCCTGCACAAGTACTGCACCGCTTTGAGATTTAATAAAATGTTTGCTCTCTTTATGAAATACATCCGAATCCTGATTAACAAAAGGGTAGACCCAAAGTGTTGTTCGAAAGCCCTCTTTTTTGAGAACATCAGTCATTTGTCGCGGATTTGGAAACTTTTTTGTATCGAAAGTAAAGTCTCCGTATTTGGTCTCCCATTTGTCGTCAATTTCCAGTTGACTGTTAGGAAATCCATGAGAAGAAATCTCTTTTGAGTAATTTAAAACTTTATCCTGGTTTATATCAGCATGGTATTTTGCCCAGGTGCTCCTATATATTAATTTGAATATATGATCATTGGGAATTTATCAAGGTTATTTACCAAATGGGGTATTTAATCATTTGTTCGTCGGGTATTCCCGTTGGTTTAGGGATCCATTTAGTGGCAGAATATCTGTAAACTTGCATAATATCGTTGGCACTCAACAAATGAAACACTAATTTAGTTTGTTTTGTGTCATTTATGTGATTATATGGATATTTGTGGTAATCACCAGAAAAACAAAGTAATGGATTTCCCTTATTATTGTCTCTTCTGATGAATATCGGGGAACCCCTCTCCACATATATTACGAATCCATTCGATCCGATGAAAAGGTTCTCAATTATGCCTCCAATTGCGTTATGGAACTGATCATTGGTTGAGAAGGGCTCGGCTTTTGTCCAGTGCTTGTCGTTGTTCATCGGCCATCTTTGTTCGATCTCCTCATAAGTTGAGTACCAGTGCTGATCACCCCCTAAATGGACACAAAACTCTTCATTTGGCTGAGGATTAAACCATTCGAAGGAATAGTGAGAAATGTTGTCATTTTGAAGCTCATGAACCAAACCATAGAAGTGTTGTCCACTCGTGTCTCGACTGAAAGTTACTTTGGCTGAAGTGCCGCTCTTTTCAGCACCGGATATATTAGTGTTGAGAAAAGTAGTGGTCAGAACTTTTCCCTTAACGTTCTTTAATTCGAAGTCATCTCTACTTTTTTGATCATTTATGACAAGTTTTCCAAAATTCAAACCATTAATGGTTTCAATGGTTTCCATTACAAACAAAGTAATAATCAAAAGTCTGTAAAACATTTTTATCGCCAATTTTTCAAATATTCAACAAATTTGAAGTTTAAATAAATATTTAATAATTGATTAGAAATTATATGAATTCACTTAAAATGTCGAATGACTTATATCTGACTTATATCTGACTTTAAATGACTTTCAACACTACAAATATCAGAACTCTTTTATCAAATTAAAGTGTTTTTAATATAAAATTCTTAGGTTATATGATCATGAACATTTTCATATACGCTAAATAAAATATTTAAAAAAATATGCATGATAATTTTAGTAAATTTGTTTATTTAACTGATAGTTTAACTACTAGTTAAAAGTAACACATTTGAAAATATATTTATGAATTTAGAATCTCTATGTGCTACCTTCAAATCAATGTATGTTTATCCAGGCAAAATTCATTACAAATACTATAAAATAATGGTATCTGATTCACCTTACAATAGAGAGTATATGTTTAAAGTGAGTCACATACATGTGTACCTTTATTTTAGAGTAATTGTAATTAATCTTTCCTGGACAAACATACATTCATTTCAAGGTTGCACAAGCTTCATTTAGAAAATACTAAATCTAGCATGATAATTGTAGATGTAAAGGTTAAAAGTTTAAAATTAATTATAAAACACAATTTTTTAATTTAAACTTACCATGATAAAAAATTCTCTCAAAATAACATTACTTCAAAATAAATAGATCTTGGTAATACCGATTTTAATATTTATCTGAATATAAGTGTTTCATTATCTTGCTTGTCAACTTTAAACTTTGTTGTTATCACTGATTATTACCAAGATCAAATAGCTATAAAAATCAATAAATAAATATTAGTATTGAGTAGAAAATTTAAAAACACTTACTTTTAAAAGGTACAAGTTTATTTGATATCTAGATCATTTAATATCAGTTGAAAACTTTATTTATAATTTTAGTTAATTTAATTAAGAATGTAATTACAAATCAAAACAAATGTTTAGATTTTATTTGAAATTACGTTTTATTTAAAAACACTTCATTTGTATTTAAAAGAGACTCTGATCTCATCTATAGTTGACTTCATTTATTTTTGTCTCATCTTTTCTATAAATAAATCTAAAAGTTAGCAAACATTAAGATATACTCAATTAATGAAGTGTTTATAATTTATTATAATATTTCTTTAATTTTAGTAAATGTCAAAATTGCTTGACATTTAAAGAGTTGATTAATTTTTTTAATTAGGTTTTTTTTAGCTAGAACACAAACTTGTACTTAATATCTTAATAATAATTTCGATATTTGGAAGAGAATATAATGTGAATATACTGTAGGCATGTTTTGTTCTATAAACTTAACTGGTATATAGTTGTTAAATATTACTATTAGAAACTATTATTAGTAATTTATTACTGTTAATGTTTAACATTTAATAATTATAAACTTATATAAAGTACTTATGTTTAACTATATTACCATTTATTATATAATATAAATAATCTCTAACTTTGGAATACTAACTATGTAAACATGAGTAGATTAAGCCTACCTCTGCGGGGATTCCCACCCATCAACCAAAACAATAGGCTCATCAAAACAATAGGATGAGCAATCTCAAACAATAGCTTTAAAACAATACCCATTGTTAGGGACATCCATTAATAAACACACTATAATACTGCAATCTGATTGGTCAATAACTTTAATTACCATAGATACTATAAATAGCTTCAGGTAATAAAACCGGTTTTTCAAGATGTAGATTGATTATGCAAATTAGCCAATATAAGCTCCACCCACTTTCGAAGGAACAATTAATTATTTTCAACTACTATAACGTTTAACTTTATTAATCCATTATCCAATAAAAGTTTGTTGCTTTGATTAAATTTTTCAATTCTATCAAAAATTGATGAAACCTTAAAATCTTCAACTTTTGTGTAACCAATAAAGATAGGAACATCAAGACAATTGTGTTCAATTTCAACAGCCATATAATTATTCACATCCACATTTTCGATACATTTATCGATTATATTCTGAAATCCTTCTAAAATCTTTTCTTTAACTAATAACAAATTCACACTTTTCAAATTGTGTTTAATTTGAAATGTAATTGACTTTTCAATACGTTTCAATCTCCCTTTCTTTTTAGTTGAATTTAATTCTTTTACTTCAAACAAAATTTCATCTTCCATTATAAATAGTTTATAAAATTAACTAATATTTTGCTTTTATTAAAAAAATAAATGTTATATAAACCTAAAATTTATATTTTGAAAATTAATATAAAGAAAGCATTAAAAATCTCCATTATATAAAAATGCTTTACGATTTAAAACATATTCAATTTAAGCATCCTTCCAATACCTTATTGGTTGGTATGACAGGAAGTGGAAAAACACAATTAATGTTTAGAATAATTAAAAATTTTGATAAATCATTTCACAATTTAAATAAAGAAAAAGTAAATATTTTATGGGCTTACGGTCAAATACATGAACTAATTGGTTTAGAATTATCAAAAAATATAAAAATTAATTACATTGAAGGCATTCCAAGCATAGAAATGATCGAAAAATTAAGACCTGATATAATTATTATTGATGATTTATTAAATGAAATGAATTCAAATAAAAAGTTTGAAAATATATTTTTAAAAAAATCTCATCATTTGAATATTTCAGTTTTTTTTCTAGTTCAAAATTTATTTTACAATTCAAAATCCATGAGAACAATTAGTTTAAACTGTCATTACATAATTTTAATGAAAAATCCCAGAGATAGACTTCAAATAATAAATTTCGCAAGGCAGATATATCCAAACAATACAAAATCAGTTTTAGAAGTTTATAATAAAGCTACTGAAAAAGCTTATGGTTATTTAAAATTTGATTTATCTCCTGACACTCCAGAAGATATTCGCTTACAAACAAGAATTACACCTGAAGAAAATTTAAATATATTCTCACCAATAATATACAAATTAAAAAATGTCTAAAAATTTACATAAATGTTTTGATAAGTTAAGATTTATAGCTTCTGTTAAAAATGAAAATTTAAGAAAAAAATTGCTAGTGTCGCTCTCTGACGAATGTTTATATAGAGCTCTTAATGAAATTGTAACTAATTATAATAAAGGTAATATAAAATTAAATTCTTGTAAAAAAAGGGAACTTAGAAAATATAATCCAATATTTAGAAACTTTAAAAGAATTAATAAAAAATCTCAAAAAATTAAGTTAATTAAACAATCAGGAGGTTGGTTACCTATTATTCTACCAGCTATAGCTTCGATTATCACTTCACTAATTAAATAAATGGAATTTGCTGAAAAATTTATTGCTATACCAGTTTCTGAAGAATTCAAAGAAAAACAAATTGAAATAATTAAAAAAGCTTTAATTTTATATAAAAAAGGTTTGATTAATTTAAATCTAGATGTTAAAATTAAGGAAAGTTTTAAAGAAGAATTAAATGCATTTGAATATTTATTAGATGAAACTAAATTTAAACAACTTTTAGAAGGAAAAATAGAAGTTAAACCTAAAGTTTTTACAAAAATTTCGCCTGTACAAGGTGTTAATAATAAGAAAATTAAAAATAATTGGATTAAATATGGATAATGAAAAAATTTTTCAAACAATTTATTATAATCCAAGTCATCCTGCTTGTTTTAGTTCAGCTATAAAATTATATAAGGCTGCAAAAGTATTTTTACCTGAATTAGATATTAAAGACGTTGAAAATTGGTTATCAGGGCAGTTTACTTATACCTTACATAAACCGGTTAAGAGACATTTTAAAAGAAATCCAATAATTGTAGAACATATAGATCAGCAATGGGAAGCTGATTTAGTAGAAATGATTGAATTCAATAGAGTAAATAAAGGTTACAAATATATATTAAACGTAATTGATGTAATGAGTAAGCATGCTTGGGCTGTTGCCTTAAAAAATAAAAAAATGGAAACTATAGTAAAAGCTTTTGAGAATATTTTTAGTAGAGGAAGAACACCAATTTTTATTAGAACCGATAGAGGAAAAGAATTTTTAAATAAAGAATTTAAAAAAATTTTAAAAAATAAAAATGTTTATCATTTTACAAGCAAAAACCAAACAGTAAAATGTGCTATCGTTGAAAGATTTAATAGGACTCTTAAAGAAAAAATGTATAAATATTTCACAGCTAGAGGAACAAGAGTATGGTTTGATATATTAGATGAGTTAGTTTCCTCATATAACAATACAATACATAGAACTATTAAAAGAACTCCTATAGAAGCCTCAAATATTGATAGTAAATTATTATTCAAATCTATATATGGTGTAGAAAGTGTTGAAGATTTAAACAAAGATGCAGATAAAAGACAATTAGAACTTGAAGATACTGTCCGAAAAGTTTATAAACAAGGTAAATTTGATAAGGGGTTTTATCCAAATTGGACAGATCAGACATATAAAATTGATACAAAAACTAAAGAACCTGTAAAACATATGTATAATATAAAAGATGAGCAGGAACAAATTGAATTTCAAAGGTTCTATCCTGAAGAAATTCAAAAAATTAATGAAAATCTTTATAGAGTAGAAAAAATTTTAAAAACTAGAAAAAGAAATGGTAAAAAGGAGTTTTTAGTAAAATGGCTAAATTATCCAGATTCTTATAATTCTTGGATTGAAGAATATAATTTAGTGTACCTAAATTAATAAAAGGCTTGTTTTGTATAAGATTATTATAAACAATGGCTCATCACACATCACATTATATAACACTCCCGATACGTGTCACAAATGACACTGATCCAGCCAATAAAATTCAAAGTTTCACTACAAAATTATCATCAGATTTTGATCTACAAAATGATTGGGAATTAGGATTAGCTGAGATTTGTTTTACAAAAACCTGGCCAAGTATTCCAATTAAAAATCCTTTTGAATTTTTAGTTTTCACAAATGAATCAAATAATTTTACTAAAGTTATAAAATTCGATAATATAGATATTGATATAAAAAATTATAAATCTATCGATGATTTACTTAAAACTATTGAAGAAAAATTTGATAATTGTTTTGTTAAAGATGGGGAAAATTTATATATTAAAGGTTACCGTAATAAAACTGTAAATAGAAAGCCAAAATTCACAATTAAGAATAATTTAATTGAAGAAGAAATTGGAATATTAGGAGATGATACAGTAGGCTATGAAAAATTTTTCGTTAGGTTTCATGAAGTTTTAGGAAATATATTGGGATTAAATTATTATTATACGACTGATTTAGCTTACAATACCTTTAATCGTTATTCAAAATCACATAATCAGAATTATGAAGTTTATAATAAAATTGAAAACTATATATCTAAGAATAATTTTGATATAAATAGAAATATTGATAAATTATTTGTAACTTGTGATATTATAAAAAATTCATTTTATAATACAAGAAATTCAAATATATTACGTTTAGTTGATGTGCCGGCTAAAAAATTTGGTGAAAAAGTATTACAAATTTATGATAATATTTACTACTATCCTTTAAAAAAACATATGTTTAAAAATATAAAAATTGAAATGTGTATGGATGACAGCATCGAAAATAATTACTGTCCTTTCAAATTTGGAGAAGCTTATGTAGTCTTACACTTAAGAAAACTTTCGAAAATTGTAAATATTCAAGTAGAGAATACTCCAGATATTAATCAAGAGCAACCAGAAAATAAACCTGTAGAACCATCTCGTCCTTGGGAAAATTAAAGGAAATAATAAAAAGGCAAAAATCAATTGAATAATTATAAAAATGAATTCATTTACTCTATCTATTCCATGTAAACCAGATTGCGATACTAGAGGAGTTAAAACTTTTTATTCAGTATTAAATGAGGAAATTAAATTGAAAGGAAATTGGGAAGTTGCTCTAGGAAAAATTTCATTTATTAATAATTTTTCCAATGTAAAAGAAAATGAGTTTATAGAAATCTATTCAATACCAATTTATTGGGGTGATGATACAAAAATTATATCAGAATCAATAACCGAACCAATAAAACCTGGTTATTATAGCACAGATAATTTAATAGATGAAATTAATAAACTAATTAAACCATATAATGTCAAATTAAGTATTGAAGAAAATGTAATGATACATTTGTCTTTAACTGAAAAATCCATTAAATTTCCTATATTTTCTGAAAACCTATGTAATTTATTAGGTTTTGATCGGGAGGAGCTTGTAGAAGAATCCAAAATTATTTTGGAAAAATTTAGAGTTAAACAGGTTTGCGAAACATATAGTCCTCATGACTTTAAAAAACATTCAGGACCTGTTTGGCTTGCTTTTGTACCGCAAGTGTCATGTTACTATCCTAAATTAAGTAAAGAAAAAATTAATGAAATATTTGAATCAAATAAAATAATTTATTCAAAATATATTCATAAAATATTTGAAAATCATAAAAAACTCATTGTATGTAGTGATTTATGTGAACCTTCAATATATGGAACTAAAGAACACCAAATTTTAAGAATTATCAATTATGACGAAATGAAATTTCAAGAAAGAAATTCTATTGTTTTTAGAAATCCTTATTTTATTAAACTTAAAAAGAATCCTTTTCAAATAATTAAAATTAGTTTATTGGAAAATTTATCTTTCAGCAAAAAAGAACAAGAAGACCAATATGTAGATTTTATATTTAATGATGTAAACATTATATTAAATTTTAGAAAAATCGACGAAAACAAAGTATCATATGATGCAGATGATATGCAAATTGAAAAAGAAGAAATAATTGATCCATTTGAAACAGATACATGGGATCCAGAAACTCAACAGCCTCCTAGGAGAATTAATCCATAATCTAATAAAAACCATAATTATTTTTAATCTCATTAAAAAATGGATAATGATTTTTATGTTACTTTAAATTCTTTTAATAAAAATAGTCCTTATTTTAATACTCCTTCAAATTTTAAAACAAAGTTGGCCAAAGGATTATCATTAAAAGGCGAATGGGAATGTGCACTTTGTTCAATAAGTTTTACAAAATCTTTTGTTAATTTAAATAGAGAAAATATATATTTTCATTATTATGATCCAAATACAGGCAAAGATAACACTTTTAGTCAAACTGTCAAAATTTCAAAGAATTATTACACAGATATAAGCAAACTAATAGAAGAAATAAATAATGGTATTGCTAAATCTGAAAAAAAACTAAGAGACTCAATACCAAATTTACAACTACCTAGATTTCACTATGAAAAAGATTACAATTATATTTATGTTGAATTGACATTATATAACCACTTTTTCATTTACCCCCAAATGTCAGAAAATCTATGCAATATAATGGGTTTTAATAGGGATGAACTTATTAAAGCTAGAAAATCAAAATATATGCTTTATAAACTCGAGCTATTAAAAAATTCAGATTATAAACAAAGTCCAACAATAGGCAATAATTATTGGAGTCAAAAGAAACCCGAATTATTTAGTGATTTTCACACAATGTATGTATTTTGTGATATTATAAGAGATTCAATTTTAAATGATAAATTTTTACCGTTTTTAAGATTTGTAAATATTCCTATTAATAAAGATTATAATGAACAAATTGTAGTTAATTTTCCTGAATTGCATTATATGCATTTAAGAACAAAGGAATTTGATTCAATTAATGTATGTCTAAAAGATCAAGATTTAAATGATTTTCCTTTTGAACAAGGGAGAACTTTAATTACCTTTCACTTTAGACGAAAAAAGTAATAAAAACAAATTTATATTCTAATTATATATTAAAATGGAACAAATTAAACAAATTGAAAGAAAACCGTTTTATATAACATTACCATCAAATGTAAAGCATTTACATTTTGTAAATACTGTAGCACATTACAAAACAAAGTTAGCTGCAGCTCCACCATGCGATAAAAACGAGTGGGTAGTGGGTTTGAGTTCAATATCATATACAAAAAGTTGGAACATGAAAGAAGAATTTGGCAATTTTGAGTTATGTTATTTTAGTTTAGGTGTTAAATGCATTGCAGATGAAAGTTTTTCAATAAAATTAAATGATTTTAAAAATGTTGAAGATTTAGTAAATAAAATTAATGATATTCTGGATAAATTTGAAAAAGACAATCTTGAATTTCCTAGATTATTTTTAAATAAACAAACTTTACGTATTGAAATTCATCATGCAACAAATGATAATTTTTTAATGTTTATGAAATTTAGTACAAATCTATGTAAAATTCTTGGATTTGATAAATCAAAATTAGATGAATATATTGATAATTGGATGACAAAATACTTTACGAAAGGGAATATATATAGAATTAAAAATATTTTTCATTTATATAAACCAGATTTACATCCAATTGTAGACAATGTATATTATGCAGAAGCTCCATTTAATATTTTCCCTACATTTTCAAATTTATATGTATATTGTGATGTTATCAAACATTCATTCTATGGAAATACATTCGATCAATTGTTACGAGTTGTTGAAGTTCCTCCAGATATAAATTTTAGAGATACAATACATATAGAGTATATAAATATTCATTATATTCCTTTACTTAAAAATAAATTTGATGAAATTGAAATACATATAAAGGATGAAAATAAAGAAACAATACCATTTTTATTTGGAAGAACTATTGTGACCCTACATTTCAAACCAATATAAAAGATGTCAAAAAATAAAAATTTTCCTAAAAATGAACGATATTTATATATATTTACCTCATAAAATAAATAATAATCAGTCAAGTTTCATAACAATGCTAAGTAAAAGACTTAAACTCACTGATGAATATGAAGTTGGTTTAGCAGAAATTAGTTATACTTTAGCTTTTAAAAATGTATTTCAAGATGAATGGATTAAACTTATTTGGTTTAGCAAAGATAAAAATTTTAAAGAAAATATATTTTTTCTAAAAGCAGGTTATTATACAATAGATTCTCTAATTAGCTCTATTGAAGAAGTTATAACATTAGATGAAGATTATTCTAAATTACCTCAATTAGATTTAATTAAAGTTGAAAATAATGAATCTATTAAAATGACACTAGGACGTTCATTTTATGGTCCAATATTTATGCTTTTCAGCGAGAATTTATGTAACATGTTGGGGTTTTCTTTTAAAGAATTAAAAAATCATATTAATTCCTACATTGATTATGTTTCTAAATTAGATAATGACTTTAAAGATAATTTATTTTCTACATCAGGACTTGAAGCTGATTATGATATATTTGCAGGGAAAACTGTATTTAATCCTTTAAAGAATTATGATATCACAGGAGGTTTTCATACTTTATTTGTTTATTGTGATTTAATTAAACCTAGTTTAGTTGGTAATTCATATACACAATTATTAAAAGTTGTTGAAATACCAAATAATGTTAAATATGGAGATCAAGTTCATATTATTTATCCTCATATACAGTATTTTCCTTTACAAAATTTATATATAGAAACAATTGAAATTGAAATTAAAGATGATACAGGATTAAATATTCCATTTACTTATGCAAAGAATCTATTGGTTTTACATTTAAGAAAAAGAAATAATAAAAAGAATAATAGTTATAATTAATTTTTAAAAAAATGTCTAATCCTTATATTGATTATTATTCATCTCAAATAGGTGGTTCTTTACAAGGTTATTCTGGTGTTCGTTATCAAAGAGGTCATGGTTTTTTCGGTAGACTATTTTCAGGTGTAGGAAATTTTATTAAAGAATTAGCTCCAAATTTATTTAAAAGAGCACTTCCTAGTGCTGTAGGACTTGCTCAAGATATCATTCAAGGAGAAAATGTTGGTCAATCAGCTAAAAATAGATTGATTGAAGCAGGAAGGAATGTAGCTGATGAAACTCTATCAAGTATAAAATCAAAAATACAAGATGGTTCAGGAATACCATCAAGAAGAAGGCGAATAATAAAAAGACATTTAATAAGTAAAAATAATAAAAAGAGATTTAAAAAAAGAAGATGGTAAATATTTAATAAAAGAGAAGAAATCTGTTAAAAAAATTTTAAAAATGAATAAAATTCATCAAAATTCACCAAATATAGCTCTAGCAGATTTTGATTTTTTTACAGTTCCTCCTACTCAAACAATGATTGAGAGGACAATAACCACAGAACATAGACCAATAGCTCCCCTAGATCCAAACCAAATTATTGAATTTTTAATAGATTGTCCTATTGATGAGTGTATAATTGGTCGTGAGATTTTATTTTATATGGAAGTTCAAGTTGATATAAAAAAGACTGATAATACAGATGTCACAGCTGCAGAATGGAAAACAATTATGCCTGTAAATAATTGGCTTCATTCAATGTTTAGATCAATTGACTTGGAAATTGGTGGTAAATCAATAACTCAGGCTCCTTTAACATATCCTTATAAAGTTTATTTTGAGACATTTTTAGGACATACAGATGAAGCAAAAACTGGTTGGTTAAGTTCATCATTTCATTATCAAGATGAAGATAAGAAAAATACTATAAATGAAAATATTGCAGGATTAATAAAACCAGCTGTAGTGAGCAAAAGTGGTACAGGAAGAGTTATAGATTTATGTGGTAAACTTCATTTAGACTTTTTCGCACAGCCAAAAGCAATTATTGGGGGAGTAAAATTAAAGTTTACATTTATTCCACATACTCCAGATTTTTACTTAGTTTACAAACCAACAATTAAACCAACTGTCACATGGAAAAATGCAGCTCTTTTTGTAAAGAGAGCAAAATTGACTTATCCTGTAGTTGAAGCTCATAATATTGCATTATCACACACACCAGCTCTTTATCCTATTTTGAGAACAGTAGTTAAACCTTTTACAATTCAACAGGGAGCTCTTGATGTGACTATTGACAATGCTATAAGTGGACAGATTCCTAGAAATTTATATGCAGTAATGGTTGATGCAAGTGGTTTTGCAGGAAAAGATGAAAAGAATCCCTTTAATTTTGAACATTTCAACATTAATCATTTTTCTGCAAGCTTGGATGGTGTGCAATATCCATCTAAAGCATTCACTCCGGACTTTGCAAATAATTTATATTCAAGAGAATTTTTAAGTGTCTATGATGTATTAAATCAAATGACTTCAGATTCTTGCTTATCCTTATCTAATGAAGAATATACAAATGGAAACGTAATTTTTGGAATATGTTTAGCTCAGGATCAAACAGATGATGTTTACAAAACAGGTTATGTAAATCCTGTTCAAAATGGTTCAATTAGTATAAACTTGAAATTTTCTCAAGCTCTACCAAGTAATATTAACCTACTTTTATACTGTGAATATGATAACATGATAAAAATTGATAGCACAAGGACTCCATTTTCTGATTTCTTTTAAATGGATACAATCGAAATTGCAAATCAATTGAAAGATTTAAATTGTTTTAAAGGAGTTTATCCATTAGATAAAATTTGCACTTTAAAAATAAATTGTCGACCATATGCAATAGTCATTAATTTAGATTATTCCAATGAACCTGGAAGTCATTGGATAGCTTTATTCATTAATGAATATAATCAAGCAATATATTTTGATTCATATGGTTTTCCAAATTTTAATTATAATTTATTAGAATTTTTATATATTAATAATATTGAAAATATATATTTCAATAAATATCAATTGCAATCTTATAATTCAAGAGCTTGTGGAGCATATTGCATAATGTTTATTAAAATGTTGTGCAATAATTTTTCATTTTTAGAATTTTTAAAAATATATTCAATAGATACAAATAAAAATGATGCTATATCAAAAAAAATTTTAATTTAGTTGTTTTTATATGAAAAAATTTAATAAAAACATTAAATTGTTTAATAATTTTTTGTAAAAATGGATAAAATTTGTGCTATAATAGATGTACAAGGATTTCAGTTTAAAGACAGATTTGTCGCAAGAGAATTAGCTATCGTAAGCGATGAAGGTGATAGTCAGTGTTTGGAACTAAACCCACAAATGAATTGGAAAGATTTATGTGATGAGGATCAAGAAGTAGTAAGAGTCACAACAAATTCAATAAATGGTTTACACTACTGTCCCTTTAATCCTGTTGAACATTCATTTCTAACTAATTCAAAGGATGTCGGAAAATCAATTTTAAAATGGTATAATTTTCTTGCTTCAGAAGAAAAACCGTATTTTGCATTTAAAAACCATCAGTTGGGGAAAATTTTGAAAGATTTAGATATTGAAACTATTAACTTGGATGATCCTAAATATAATTTCCCTCGTTATTCAGATATTGAAAAAGAATTTGGTAAAAATTATTTGTGTTGTTATCATAAAAAACCACCTAAAGATGCGTATTTTAGAGGAAAACCAGTAAAATATACATGTGCTTATAGAAAAGCAAATTATATGTTTAAAAAACTTAAACAATTGACGACAATTTCAGATATGGATTGGAAAACTATGTAGAAATTCAATAAAAAAAGAGATTTTTTCAATAGATCTATTAATAAAAATGTATAATAAAACTAAACTTTGGTCTACTATTTGCTCTAGAAATTTATCTACACCAAATAGAGCACGATTTAAATTAATTCAAATTTTAAAAACTAGTGATGGCACAATTCTTTGTGATATATGGGATACATGGATGGGAAGAAAAACTGATGATGGATTTACAATAACACTTCCTGAATATAATTGGTTAACTGATGTAATAAAATCAACTGATAAAAATAAATTTATTCTAGAACATAATTACAGAATAATAAATGTCGATAAAACTGATCCATTTTATATGATTAGTGTTAAAAAAACAAATGGAGTTGTCAAATGTCTAACCTTAACACCTGAAGAAACTATATCTTTGCTAGAATTTTTTGATGAGAATAATGAAAATATTTGTACTAAAAATCAAAAAAATTTTGGATTTTCACAAAAAGATTTTTTTCGAATAAGTAAAATTGAATGAAATTTTGGTTTAAAAACCATGTAGAAATTCAATAAAAAGAGAATTTTACAGTAGCTTTATATATTAAAAATGTATTCAAAAACTAAACGGTGGACTACACTTTGTTTAAAAAACTTATCTCAGCCAAATAGGGAACAGTTTAAACTGGTTCAAATTTTTAAAACTAGTGATGATGCAATACTTTGTGATATAAGAGTTACATTTATGGGGAGAAAAACATATGATGGATTTACATTAATGCTTCCTGAATTTAATTGGTTAACTGAAGTACTAAAATCAACCGATAAAAATAAATCTATATTACATCATAATTTAAGAGTAATTAATGTTGATAAAACTATGCAAAACTATAAAATTACTGTTCAAAAAACAAATGGTGCTATCAAAAGCTTAACTTTTACACCTGCAGAAATTATATCTTTGCTAGAATTTATTGATGAAAATATCGAATGTATTGGTACCAAAAATCAAAAGGATTATGGTTTTTCACAAAAAGACTATTTTAAAATTGATAAAGTTTAATGAAAAATATAAACTGTAACAATCACTACTCAATATATACAAGAGAATTTGGAAATTATTTGGAAATTTTAATAATTTTGAAAAACTTGAATAAATTAAAGTATTTAAAATCTATAATTAAACAAATTCATACATTGATGAGAAATTCAAAATTGAAAATAAAAGTATTTATTGAAACTGGAAATAATGATAAGGAGGAGCTTAATTATAAAATTAACCTATTGAAGAATAAATTTGAATTTTCTTTAAAATTTTTATAATGACATGCGCACTAATAAAATAAATAAGTATAAAGTTTAGTAATTTACATAAAAAAGTTCAGTCAAGATGAAATATAAATTGAGTAATGTTTGTGCTAGATTTAGTACTGGATGTCAACTAGATTTGAAAGATATTTACGAAAATAAATTTTATTCAGTGTTTACAAGTAAAACATTTAATTCAAAAAGATTTTCAGCTTTAATTGGAAAATGTAAAAATCGGATTACATTTTTAATTTTTAATTCTGGAACAATCATAATTGTTGGAGGAAAATCTCCTAAATCTATTAAAACTTGTATCTACGACTTTGTGTTTGAATTGAATATGCTGGGACTTTATGAAGCAAAGGTTTTGAATTTTCGTTTAACAAATTTTTGTTTTAGCACTGAATTTAAAAAATGTGTTGATTTAAATTTATTGGCTAAAAATTATCCCTTAAAAGTTTCTTATGAACCAGAAGTATTTATTAATTGCAAGATTGAACTGGATGGTCATAAATATACAATAACTCATAAAGGAAAACTATTTGGAACTGGGTTTCATAAAAGAAGAGATATAAAAGCAAATTTAGAAAATGTTAGAAAAATGATTGAACCTTATTTAAAAAACTAATAAAAAGAAAGAATACTTTAATATTTTAAACGAAAATGGATAAAAATTATTATAAAAAATTTTATTTATTCTTTTTTAGTTTAATTTTTGTTTCATTACTTATAATTTCAATAATGTTGTTTAAAATATTTTGTACATTAAATAATTTAAGAGTTTATGATTTTAATTTCCTATCAAATACGCATTCCTGTTGGAATGGAACATTTAAACTTTTAGCGAATACAGATACAAATATTAATTAAAGTAATTTTGTTTGCAAATAAAGGTTATTTGCCTGAATTATCTATTACAATATCTACATTTTTTGTATTTTATAATCTGTCTATGAATTTTTCGTCTTTTAATTCCTTTACCTCTTTGACTATTGTATTCAAATGTTCTAGGAGGTTTGGGCGGAGGATTGTTTACATCATACGGATCTGGTTCAGGCAATTCATAGCTTCTAAAACTCTCTGGCTCTTTTTTCTCCTCTTTTAATCTTTTATATTTTATTTTCCTTTTAAAAGGATTTTTAAAACCAAATTTTTTAGGCATTTTTTAATTTATTATACAATTAGATACTCTTTTATTAGTTACTATAAAATCACATGTCAAAATAAAATCAATAGCTCTTTTACAGTCTCTTTACATCCTAAATATCTCTAAAAGGATTAAAAACAATTTTTTCCATTATAAAAAAATAGGCCAAAAATAGGCCAAAGTAGACCAAAAATAGACCAAAAATAGGCCAAAAATAGGCCAAAATAGGTCAAAATAGGCCAAATATTGACCCCTATATGGTAAAGGTCCCAGGTCTATAGGACC
>JAQFZM010000022.1:0-80974 GCA_034695785.1 Galumna obvia
ATTGAAATGAACGCCTAGGATATTGATTTAAACGGCTTACTGTTAGTCGCAAATTGAAATAAACGGCAACGAAATTGAAATAAACAGTATATGAAAACAATATTCGATTACTTCAACTGCAAAGCATTGAAAGCATAAAGCATTAGATTACAAGTAATTTCATTGTACACTCCCGAGGTAAAATTCCCGAAATCTATTGGTCGGACATAAAAGTAGACAATTAGTAATTTGTTCGTTTCGATGAGTAGAACATTTCATAAGCAGTATCACAGCATTGATTATTTACCCTTTGGCCACTAGACTCGCGAGAGCAAAATTTAAGGGGTAAAGTAAACCTATGACCGTTTATTACAATTTCGTTGCCGTTTATTTCAAATTGCGACTAACAGTAAGCCGTTTAAATCAATATCCTAGGCGTTCATTTCAATAAAAAAACGTTGTATCACTAATTTTTAGTGAATTTTTAAGAGGATTAGCGATAGATTAGTGTTGAGATACACACAAAATACCAGGAAATCAACAAATTTATTAATAAACTAAATATTTTTATAAATTTTAAAGGAATTATAATTACTTTAATGTTTATATTTTTGTTTTTTATGACTCAATTATATCGAAAACCATTTAAACGTTTCATTAATAAAAGACGAGAAAAGTAGAGAAAAGTAGAGAGAGATTCGTTTTTCTGCTGTTTTAGTCATTCGTTAAGGGAATAATCGTAAGGACTCGCGGGTTATATAATCTTAAGATATTTGATGATACCTTTGGTGCACACAATTACGTCTTCAGTTGAGTGAAGTAGTTTGTTCTTGATAAATTTAACTAATTTAGTTAACGCAAGACATGAGTTAAAGTCTTAACTTAAGACAATTCAAGACTATATTTAATCGTAAATAACTTAAAATTGTAAATAAGTCACGAATTTTTTAAATTACAGTTCATTTTCACTATAAGTTTAGGATTTGTATCAAAAATATTTTGCTTAAATCGAATTTGATTTAAATCGAGAATTAAATATTTTGTTATGCCCTTGCTCATACTTGGAAACCGACTCTATGGTGTTTTATATTGTTTACATTATAAGCTTAAAATTGATCATAACTTCCTTTTATATGTGTACTTGCTAACTTCAAGAATTTGAAGGACTTGTTGGTTAAAATCTGGAAACAACATTCAATTAAAGACTATTTTATGATTACTTAATAAAAATATGATTAACTGATGGCAACATATTGTGAGCCAATGAAAAAGCGACACAACTTCACAAACACTACGGCTTTCATATGACATCAATCGCACTCCCATTACAACTACAGTCAAATCTCTTTATTAAATTTGTACAAAAATAATTAAAATTTTTATTTTCTTAAAATTAATTAATGACAAATTTATTAATGTTATAAAACTATGATTAAATTTAATAATTAATTTATTTTATTTGTTCAAAATATTTGTTTATAAACATTAGATTTAAAATGAGTTGTACTGTATTCAAATGTAAAAGTATTGTTTGGATATCGACTCGAGTTGTCATTTAAATTTGAGCTAAAATTTAGTCAACGATTAGTAAATAAATTAAACCATTTTTAGTTATTTTTTGTTTAAATCGGAGACATTTTCTATCATTAGTTATATTTTATCCTATTTTGTGATCATTTGTGTAAACATTTGTCTAAATAATCAAATTTTCGGTAAGAAATGTATTGAAAAAGAGTTGACCTTCAAATCACTCAATTTTGTCAAAATTTCTTTAAATTGTTTTCTAAAAATATTCACAATTTTATACTTTTTGTCGTTTTATCTCCAAAAAAGTTAATTTTTATGAAATTTGACCCAAAATTGTTGAACTTTTCACTGTTTTTAACGATTAAAACAGTGGTTAATATCTATTGTTTTGATTAATAATTTTGTTTTATGTTTTTAGAGAAAATTAAATAAAAAATGGTTTTAATTGATATAATAATAAAGGCTCCGAATCAACGATTAGAGGATCAAACAATTAAATGTGATCTCGAGTGGAGTGTCCTAACCCTTAAGACTCATTTGTCATCAGTATATCCGTCAAAACCCGTGAGTTTTCATTTGATTCATTTGTTTAGACTTATAATTATAAACAAAAATTATCTAAAATTTGAAAAATTAAATTTTATGCAATTAATCGCATTTCTATGGTTTAAAGTTTAAACCTTTAATTCAATTCTTTACTAAAAAAAGTGCTTAAATTTTATATTCATTTTTCATATTTTTGCGATTTTTTTAAATAATGAGTGCATTTGTATTAAATATATTTTTGGAAATTGTTTTACTGTTTTAATGTGTTTTAGTTATGTTTAATATTTGTCTATAAAATGGGAAAAACAGCTGAAAATTTTCTAAAAATATGTATAGATTTTAACTGACGTCGACTTTAGTATTGAATTATATATCGATTTGTTTATTGATTTGAATTGAAGTGAAAATTGTTTAAATCTATTGATTGGAAACCATTTGTTTTGTTTGTCGATTACCGTTTGATGAGACCTACAATAGATAAAAATCTTTGTTTTTATGATAATTTTATTCATTAAATCGCATTCAAATCATTTAGTATTAGATTTCGTCTCATTTATAGTGTTTTTATCGATTAAAAGGAAACACTGAAACTATGGTTTTATCGTTTATTTGCAATAATTGCATAACATTTGGTTTTAATAGAATTTCATTAAATTTTAGATAAATTGATATTAACTGTTGTTATGACTTATTTGTGAACAGCGTATAGAAGACCAGCGCCTTATCTATTCCGGACACTTACTAAAGAACGAGCAAAGTTTACTCGAAGTTTTGCAGCCAATCGACAACAACTTAACTTTTACTATTCATATGGTGTGTTCCCAGTCATCACAAACTTCTCCAAAACGCACTTCTGATACAATGGCTGCTAATAATAATAATAATAATATTAATAATAATAGAAACGAATCTTCAAATAACTCTTCGACTCAATCAACAAATGACAGCAATTCTCGAAACAATGCAAACGTTAACGGCTTTCAATACCCAATGAATGGTCAATACTTTAATAATTTGAATACATTTTATGCGAACCCTTTAAATATGAATACAAATGTGATACCTCCGGACCAAATGTGGCAACAAATGGCTATATTTCAGCAAGCATACGCCCAATATATGGCCCAATATTTCTCTCAAAACCCTTATATGAATCAAAATGAAATAACACCAACAGTTGTACCACCAGTGGCTCCAATTCCCGCTCAACCTATCATTAATGCCGGGGCTGAACCTAACATTCCTGTGGTGAATCCCGTTATACCTCAGCCGCCACCCGTTCAACGTTTAAACGCCGGTCCGGGCGGTCAGCAAATAATAGATGAAGAGGACGAGGGTCGTAACAGAGATTGGTTGGACTGCTTCTATTGGATGAGTCGCGCCGTTGTCTTGTTTAGTATAATTTACTTTTACTCGTCGTTCACTCGTTTTATGTTAGTTGTGTTCCTCTCAGTCCTCTTATATCTCTATCAAACCAATTGGTTTAATAGAAGACCACAAATCAATAATAATAATAATAATCGTTTGCAACAAAATATTGTTAATAATAACAATAATAACGAAATGAATGGCGAAGAAAGAGAACAAAACGAAGTCGAAAGAGACGACACCGAAGTATTGGATAGACCTCAGCCTTTGACCAATAATTCTAATTTAAACGACGGAAGAGTTACCGAAGAGAGGTTTTCAGGTTTAAGATTTGTTTGGGTTATTGTTTCCTCTTTGTTCACATCACTAATTCCTGAGAATCCCGCCGTTCCCGTCAACTAATTGATCCCTATTTTGATTTTCATTTTTTTTCGTTCCTTTAATTTATTTCGAAACAAATTGTTATTTGCGTTAAAAATAATTGAGTTATAAATATATTTAAAGATAATTTAATTAAACCTATATTATATTAATGTATAAAAAGTAAAGCTTTTTAAAACTCTAACCAAATCTGTGTTTTATATTTGAAGGATTTTTGTCACTAAAGTCACTAAAAATTATTTGTAAATTAAAGCCAAAAAAGTGGCAAAAATTTCAATATTTGATTCATATCTTTGTTTATAGAAAAAGATATATAAGAATAGAATTATAAAATCAACTTTTTTTGTAAAAATGTTTTTCAAATATTTTGTTAGAGATATCAACAAATAGTCTATTAATTCTTAGTCTAAAAACAATTTTTATTTGAGAAATTGTTTGCATTGAATTGTTGTAACGACTCTAACAAACAAATAATGCTTTTTCTCAATATATAAGAATTCTATTTATATATTCATTCCAATTGTATTTATGATTAAATAGTTATTTAATTAAATAATAAAATTGAATCAAAACTTATTTAATCTTTAATTTCAATCATAGCTTAGATTAGCATTAATTTTGTTTAATTGACAAAACTCTGCAAAAGTGATAGAAGTGTTAGAAGTAGTCCAACAAAATTTGTTCAATAGTTGTCTTTAATAGACATTCGATGGACTCAAATGAACTGAAAATCCAGAAAATGTGGATTAATTGGAGTGTTTTGTTGTCAAAGAGAATCAATAGAAGTCAAAAAAGAGATGAAAACCACATTAAATAGAATTTGGTTTTGATATTGAGTTTCGTTTCTAAAGTTTGATGAGAACCGGCTTATTGTGAGTTCCCCTTAAGATTGACTTAACATTAGACTAGTTTTCAATTTCAAATTCAATATATATTTTATTCTTCTTATTATTCGAAAGCGATTTACTTTCATCTGATTTAGTCTTCAGAAGCGATCAGACATGAGATTAGAGTTGACACAAACGAAAATTTTCAATTCAATTGAACTCCAGTTAAGTGAAAATAACGAAATTATGATCGACGCCGTCCTAACAACTCATGTCATTCAACAAATCAATATTATAATCAAATTTTGATCATTTTTTGGGAGATTTAATCAATTAATCAAATATTAAATTTTATTTTATTTTTTCTTTGATTTTATTAAAAGAAATGAAATAAAACTAAATTTATTGAATACAAATGTAATACAAATGTAATAAAAACAAATAAAATATTAAAAGCATTTAATTATTAATTCATGATTTTAACTAAATTATTAAAATAATGGTAATTAATAATTATGAACAATAATGAGCTATAGTGAGCTATAGTGAGCATGGTTATTTGCTTATATTAGTTATATATAAACATACACTTCTGAGTTATGACCTCTTCTCCATTGAAAGGGAAGAACTAATTCTATGACTTCGATATGATTTTAGATGAATTCACTTTGTCTTAAAGTTAATGAAATGTGCAAATATGCAAGATCATTATACTTATATTTTAATTAGTTCTCAATAAATTTAGTAAAAATTGGTCAAATACTTTACATTAGATAAATACTATTATTTAAGGTCTACAAATGTGTTACATGACCATGATCATTATTTAAATCATTAAAAGCTCATTCAATTAATTTTCATATAAACAAATGTAAGCAAACGTTTTGTAAACGATATTAAATGTAAACACAATTACTTTTATTATGAAATTCAAACCTAAAAATAGTCATCAAATTTAAGAAAATTAAGTCGAATAAAAGTTAAAGTATTGCATCATTTGCTCGGATCTAATACTCGAGTTCCTTATCGATCATATTTTTCCACTTTTTGTGATTCACTTTAATAGAGTCCTCTTGTGTTGAGTCAAACAAATTTTATGAATACAAATATTAAAAATCTTAACTTTAATGTCTGTTTTGATCACTAATGTCACCACTGATGACATGTAAAGCATTCCTCTTGAAATGTGTTAGTGCTGTGATGTCACCCATTATTGTTTAAATTTCTTGTAATTTGAGTTCAATTATTTTCAGCGATAAATATCTTTAATATAGAGAATAATATTAACGATATTTAGGGCTAAAACTAATTTGTAATTCAATTAAAACAATAATTTTATTGTATTTTTGAAAACCGAACAAAAAACAAGAAATTATGGCCGACGAGGAAGCGGTGAGTCTTTGAGATTTCTCTTCATTTAATTATTTAATTATCTTTACTTTCAATGAATTATAGATTTTCGATCCAAATATGAAAAAGAAAAAGAAGTCGAAGAAACCGTTTGACATGAGTTTACTCGAAGGAAATGAAGACACAAATGAGTCACAAAAAGAGGTGGACTCTAAAGAGAACGAACCAAATGAAGACGAATCTCTTCAAGACTTGAATGACTTCTCTGGACTTAAAAAGAAAAAGAAGAAGAAGAAGACATTTAACTTTGAAGACATGGAAAGCGCTTTACCCACAGATAAAGAAAATGGAGAAAATGGAAAAGTCTTGAGTCCTACTGAAGACAACACAACAGCAGATGTCGACAACGCAGGAGAGGATGACCTCGACTTTGATTACACTAAGAAAAAGAAGAAGAAAAAGAAAGTAAATTTCGATGACATCGGAGGCGAACAAATCGATGAAATGGACTCAACTGTCACTCAGGATATGGCCGACAAAGAAAACGATTTCGACGGTCAACAGTCAAACATTTCCGGAAGTGTTTCTGGAAGTGTTTCAACAAATAAATGGTTAGAATCTGATCGGGACTACACTTACGACGAGTTATTGGAAATTGTATTTAATATAATTAAAGAAAAGAATCCGGAAATAGACGCCGGAACTAAGAAGAAGTTAGTTATGAGACCACCACAAGTCTTAAGAGTTGGAACTAAGAAATCTTCATTCGCCAACTTTTTAGAGATATGCAAATCGTTAGTATTTTTTGTGTTGAATCACTTTTGTCATCAAAATGTCTTATTTTTAGACTCCATCGACAGCCTAAACATATGCAGGCCTTCCTTCTAACAGAATTGGGAACCAGTGGTTCAGTTGACGCTAATAATCAGCTCATAATTAAGGGTCGATTCCAACAAAAACAAATCGAAAGCGTTCTTCGAAGATATATCAGTATTTTATTAAATGATTTCAATTCAAAAGTTTAAATGAAATATATTTAAAACAGAGGAATACGTCGCGTGTCAGACATGTAAATCCCCGGACACTATATTACAAAAAGAGACTAGACTCTTTTTCCTTCAATGCGAAACCTGTGGTTCGCGTCGATCTGTTACTAACATTAAGAGTGGATTCCAAGCCGTCACCGGAAAAAGAGCTGCGATCAGAGCCAAAACCGCTTAATTTGTTGAATAAAATTCAAATAAGGGTTAACACATTTTTCATTCAATTATTGCTTTATTTCGGGTTTTTTTTATTCAATTATGTCTTTCTTTTGGATTAATAGATATTTCAAAAGAGGGACAGAATTTAATGCATTCATTATAAAGCATTAATTGAATGAAAATTTCAATATTTATACAAAAATTGATGAATTGTCTAAACAATTGACCCTTTTTTGTTTACAACTCAAAAGTTTATCTCTTCTGAGTTTTTTTTGGAATTAATTTAATGACAATTTTAAGACGAAATAAAAGTTTTGTTTAATAACTCATTTGTTTAATAAATCTATGATTACATCAAAAGTTATATCGAAGTCATTTGATTGTTGAGATTATATTAAAAAGTTGACGTTTTATTTGTAAAGCCGTCCACTACTCCGATGAAAAGTCTATAACAGGTTTTGGCGCCTTTTTATGTGTATAACACAAATATTTGTTGACTTTTGTTCATTTAAAAGCAATTAAACGCTTCAACAAAATCTATTAAAAGTTATATTCATTAAATGAAAGTTTTTATTATAAATATTTGATTCAAATTTGAAAACCATTTAGTGATTAAATAATGGATCAGTCGGTGGTTAAGAATAAACGTTTTAATAAGAAGAAGATATGTTCGGCGCTAATGAATGTCAGTTCTTTGGATAACGAAAAACGAAATCAATTTGAAAATATGAAACACGACTTCGCGGCCCATCTCTCAGACAGACTTTCAGACAGATTTGGCCGAAAGACAATGGTTTTAGCCGTCATTACAGAAGCCTTTCAATCACTTCGGATGCAAATCCCGTCACAAATTCAGAACTTAACTATCGGTCAAATTAGGAAAAGTGGCGGATCTTTTCAACTGACCTCCAAAGCCATTGAACTACGAATTCCGAAATCACTTTTCAGTTCAAATAATGATTTGTCTTCAGTTTTGCCACAAAATAAGAGAAACTATACCTTCAAAGAACCGTCTCTTCAGAGAGCAGTTGTCTTAAAGAGTGGGACCACCAAAAAAACCACCGAAAAACAAATGAGTACCAGAGTTAGGACCAGAAGTGCCCTCAAAAATGATGTTAAACCAAATAATAAGACAATAGAAGTACCAAAAGGACCCGTTTTCTCCCCGAATACCGACGAACAGACAAAACAAGAAAATGAAAACGAAAAACAGGAAATGAAAGAAACGGAACAAAAGATTCTGAAGTCGTTGTCTGAAATGAATCTTCTAAAAGCTCCTAGATCACCAAAACCAGACGAACCCATTTTTGTGCTCTCCTTTTCTTCTTCGGGAACACCACTTCTGGTGGAACATAAGGCCATAGAAAGAGTCAATAAATCCAATTAATCGTTTCAATTGTTTTATCTTTTATTCGATACTTATTTTATTTAATAATAAAAAAATACTTAAAACACAATTAAAGAAATGAATGTCAATATTAGTAACTATTGAGGGCTAATAATTCAATATTTTCTAACAATTTTATATTAATATATTTAATACTATTTTCCGATTTTATAATTTTATTAATTAATACAGTTTTAAAACTTTTAAAAAGTAATTAATAAAATGTTTTTTAAAACAAAACTTTGATTTAATTTTTATTTTCATTTATTAATCGAAGTAAAAGCGTTGAAAAGAAGTGTTAAACTATTGTTAATTAATTAAAAAAGTGGTGTTGGGATGGATTGTAAGCCCCATTTGGTTAACATATTATATGTCACTCGCATTATCTATAGAAATACGGACTGAACAGCCTTTCAGATTACGGGCTCAGGTTTTACTCCTTCTCAGCCCTATTCGTAACTTTTTAAGGCTAAACGGATTAATACCGCCGACACTTTCTATCATTAGTCCGGGGACTTTCCCCAAAGCAAAGAGAATTACTAAGAATTCGTTCATAGCTTTGAATGCGAGTCAATCCCCGACACCTATTAGTCAATGAAAACTGGCTCTTATATACCCCCCACACACTCTTATTAACTCAATTACAGTCCTTAATATTTGATTTAAAATTACAAATTGTGACTCATTTTTAAATAAAATTATTGAAAACAAATAAATTTCTATTAATAAAATGTTTACTCTTTTGTATAAAAATCTAAATTTTAGTCACATTTTTCATAATCAAAAGGTTTTGTTAATTACACTTAAATTCATAATAATTTTTAAGTTAAAGGAATTGTTTTCTTTTCATTTGAAATAAAAGTTTTGTTTGAATTTTTGAGATAACTTTCAATTATTCAAATTATAAATATCGGGAGAATTAAAACTTTGGACTCATTTATTCATTTCTTTAATTAATCATTTTGTTATTAAGTTATTTGTATTAATTAACTTAATTCTGAAAAATACTATAAAATACTATTAATTATTCATATTATGTGAGAATCCATTTATTTTAAGAAACAATTTTTGGTTAAAAAAATTTATAAAAATAATTAATTATTAATAATAATTCGATAGAAATGATTTGATTAACAATTTTATCAAAATTTTATCAAAAAAGGGTTAAATTGTTATATTGAATAAATGACAAGATATAAAATGGCTCATTTATTAATGTAGTATATTATAATCTAGCTAGATTCAATTAGTTGATGTAGTGCTTTAGCCAAAAACTCATTACTATTTATCTGTGTATTTATCTGACACTCATTATTATTAAGTAAATAAATGACAAATGACTTCTCCTAAACTAAATTCTAATAAAAGGATATTTTAAAATATATTTTTAGATTTGATTCAAAGGAAAGAGAAATTTGTTAAAAATTGTTAACTAATTTGTACACAAAATTTTGATGAGATTAGAGAAACAGAAAGTAATTATGAATTTTATATTAAATTCCGATTTAAACAATGAGAAGAGTAGTAGTAATAGTAGTAGTAGTAGTAGTTATGGCAAAACTATTTTCTAGGATTTCTATCTTTTCGGTGACTAATAAACTTGAATGTTGAGACTCTGATAGAGTAAAAATTCCGCCTTTTTTTCCTTTGGGACTCAAATGATTAGTTTAGCTGCAGTTCAGACATATTCTTCTCAATGATTAATCTCATGGAATATATGAAACATTTAGAATCAGCTGTTGCTAAAACACTATATTCTGGTACAGTTAGAGCACAGACTCATTCAACAAGAGATATATCTGAAGAAGTGATGCAAATTAGTGAACGCTATGAACTCTATTCTGTCCAATTATCCCATTAGAGGCTATTTATAATTATTATATTGAGTTTCAACTGTTTTTTTAATTCAATGTTTTTATTAATGAATTTATTCATTAGTTTTTATCATTCTTTTCATGAATACAAATTCAGACAATTTTTTCTTTCCTTTTATTTTGTATTTTATTCTTCATATAATAAATTTAATCTGATATAAGAGTAGGTTATATAATATTATTCTGTGCTATCAATCATTCATATCATATAATCTTTGTTTTAAATTATTTAAATTTATTTCCAAAATAGACTCCAAAAACTTATTTATAATTTTTTTTTGTTTTCTTCATTGAATTACAAAAACAAATATAAAGGTTTATTTGGATCCCATTTTAGCATTAAAATTGGATCATGCATCTTTTAATCAAAAAGCAAAAACTGATAAATTACTAAACTTTTTCGAATAAAAATGTTTGAATAAAAGAGTAATAATAAATAAATAATAATAAATACTAATTAGAAAAATAAATGTTAGAATAAAATGATCTTAATATTTGAATGGTAAAAGTTTGTTCAGTTTTTTATTTGACTGATAATAGCCTCGAGCATCAGAAGAACAGATGGGAATAGGGGTTAGTTGGGGCACAAGAGGCTATGGAGAGGCTATGGAGAGGCAATGGAGAGGCAATGGAGAGGCAATGGAGAGGCAATTGGAGCAATGATTGATCTGTGAATTGTCATTATTTACCTTCATTAGACATTAGCCATTAGCCATTACCCATCTCTATGTAGTGCTGTTGTAGTAGAAGATACACTAAATTTGTTGCCGACGTACTCAAGAGTTGCGCCACAATTGGCAAACCTTTAGCCTAAAAATGCAGAGTGAAGTCAAGTCAATGCTTTGGTCAGCGTTTTGTTGAAATCGTGATCCGAACTAATCATTAGGCCTTCGCTTCTTCTGTTTGTTGTCATGAGTTTGTAATACAGACGTGAGTCGAATGATGAACCACTCATTTGCCAACAGTCCAGTCCATTGTTAACTAAACTAAATTTATTCAATACAGACAACAAGTAAAGCCTGACTCAACTGTCGCTCAATTCCTTTATAATTAAATAATTCTCGATATACTTCTATAATATAAAACTCTACCAAAAAAAACTCTGTCTTATCGATAGTCTAACAAATGATCCAACATTTGCACCAAACAAACAGTCGATAATTAATTATATAAACACACATTCATTTCAATTCTTTATTTCAATTAAGAAACTTTCGAGAGAGAGAGAGAGAGAGAGAGAGAGAGAGAAATTGATGATCTTTCAGAAAAATGATAACCAATAAAAAGTCTAGAATTGTCTCTACTTTTGATATATAATCGTTTTTAGACCTCCTTATGAGCTCTTCAAAGAAAATAGAAGTAAAAGTATATAAGTATAAGTATAAGTAGAAGTAGAAGTAAGCAAATTTTATAGAAACTATATTTGAAGAGTTTGTCTAAAATACATTGACTTCATTGACTTCATTGACTACATTTTACCGGATATTAAGTTTTGGGAGTTTTTTAGTTTTAAATAATTAAAAAGTCAATTAGTTTTGATTAGTTATTGAAAATTCTGAGCTCAACTGCGAGTGCTATCAGACCGTAACCAAAAATTATGATTATTGCAGAAACAGTGACTCTATGTTTCTCTTAAGCTAATCATTGAGAGCCGAGTCGTCATTAATCGTAAACCACTCAAACTATCATTCATTATATGAATATAAATACTGTTTGAGAATTGAATGTCATATGAAGTCAATACCGACGGGACTCTTAATGGCAGTCAAAGGACAGATGCGTTGTCTGTCATTATCAAAATTATCAAAAATTAAAATCAAAGGGGCGGTAGTGGTGGTAATGCACAGAACAAAGCATTACCCAAATTCATTCATTTTATAGTTTCTCAAAACACAATAGTCTCCAAATGACTCTTTTTCTAAAATTGGTTTCGCCAATAGGAAGGGTCAGCCCTATTCCTAGTTTCAAACCACACGACAACTTCTATTTCGTTAAAACTGTGAAACATTTCCTCAATTCTAATGAAATTTCAATGAAATGTTATATAATTTAGTCATAAATGAGACACAATTTTAAAATTTTTCTTAAATTTTGATTTCATTAATGAAAATTAAATTCTCTAATGTTTACAAAAAAAGTGATCAATAAATGACTTAATCATTGGATCCATTGAACGGCCAAAGAATAAAACTTTTGTGAGACTTAATACAAGTTGTGTTATGTCCTGAATATTAAAATCCATATTAATTATACTTTACTTAAAGTGTTTTTGCTGTTCTCTATTAAATATTCATAACGACTAATGAAGGGAATGGCGCTCTCAAGTCATTCAATATTAATATGAGATCAAATCCTATGCTTTCTATTCTGGTATGCATTTTAGGTGTGGATAAAAAGCTCAGTCTTTCTCACGTCACATATGAATAACCTTAATATTTATACTAAGATTTTGTTCAATTCATAACATTCTCTTTAATCCCAAATAGAAAAGAAGTTTGAGGTTTGGTTTTGGCTTTTAATTTGAAGCCAAAATTTTAATGCCTTTATATTCAGTTAATATTTTATTAGTTTTTCCTAAACATTGTATCCAAAAGAATACATTAATGTTTAATTGATTCACTTTATGTATAAAACCTATTCATAAAAATTGGGAACATTTTTATCTACAAAATATCGTTATATTAAAACCAACTCTTTTTTTGCATCAAGAATTGCAACTAGTTGAATTCTAAATATTTTAAATTGAAATAAACATTGAAATATATTAACTTATAAATATTTAAACTGAATTTTATCATAACTTAAATAACTATAACTTTAGTTGAATTAAATTTTTAACATTTGATTGTAATTACATTATTAATGAAACAAAAATATGGAAACTCTGCCGATCGCAAAGTCCATTACCGGTTAGTTTACATTTTAGAGTCAAACTCTAATTGCATTGAAAGAGAAAAAGAGGAGAGAGAGAGAGAGAGAGAGAGAGAGAGAGAGATTTGTAAGAAACTAAGTTTTGATAGAGTTTTTCAATATTGACATTAAGTGAATATTTCGTTTAATAATGATTTATAAATTATTCCAAACATTTAAATGGTTTTCGTCTAATGAGAAAAATAATTAATTTTTTGCCACAAATTTAGTCGAAAAAAAACTGTTTGATAACAAATGATAACAAAATTTGTGTTTCTATCGTTTGGAGCAAATGTTAATTATATGATATATGAAATCGAATGAAATTAAATTCAGTGCAATATTTTCATTATTTCTGTTTCAGTATAAATAACGGCATAATTAGCTGACATTAATTGGATTTTGGGTTATAGCTATCAGTTTTAGTATACGATAAAAGAATTTTCTGAATTAATTTGTTATTTCACAGAATGTTTGTTTGAATAAATTAGATTTTTAATCCATTTAATTTCATTTGAATGAAGACACAGATTCAATGATAACTTGTAAGAGTCAGAGGTAATACACTATACCTGCGCTCTACAAGTCTTGTCTAACAATAGTAACAACAATTTATTCAAAAAGTGGTCATCGATTTCTTCGATCTAAAGATATTTTCAATCACTTTCTCTGCGATCCGATGCTATAAAAGAGTGTCTCAACAAAAAGCCTTTCAAAGGATGAATAACTATAAATTTGGTCATTCATTGATTCAAAGCCTTTTTTCAATCAATTCAATTACCTCTAAAAATGAATTGAACTTAAACTCAAAGAAAGGAATAATAAAATATATTTGATTTCTAATTCAATATTCTTTTGACTATAAGACAAACCAAGTATTCAAAGGAAGAAATTCGTATCGATTTATGAATCGATTATATCGTTTGCGTTTGCGATAAAATTTTGAAAGTTTTTATAAATTGAATTTAAGCACAATTTTCAAAATGATAGAACAAATTCTGAATTTATCAATCATTTTGAGTGTATATACAATTTGATGGACACGTTGTGCAACAATTTTCAATTATAAAGTGAAAGACAGTCTCCAAATGATGTTCTTCTTTAGTGTTTGTATTTTAAGAAAATTCTTAATAATATTCTATTCGTTTATACATTTGGAACACATTTTGCATTTATTTTGGATATATTGTACTCTAAGAGCGAAATACTGTAGAAATTTATATTGCGATCAATACGCCAGCAATCAATGAAATGAAAGGGCTGTGAGGCCTGTGAGGACTGTGAGGGCTGTCAGCCTTTGAGAGCAACAGCTGTACGCTTTGGCAAACTTTTATACACAAATATAAAGTTAACGCTGAGCACAACTACGCTCTACTCCGCGCACAACCACTCAAATTCTGGTGCGGATTCTGGTTTCGACGAAAAAAAGGACAATGGATTGCAATGCAGTGCTATTTGTGTTGAAAATATACTCAATCGTTATAAACCTTTCGGGAAAAAACAGATCGAATTTTTTTCATTCGTTGTTTTGTTTTCCGATTTAAATCACAAAAATAAAAGTGATTTTTCATTTCCTAAACCAAAATTTTAGAGAATTGGGCAGACATTCAGTGATGTTAAGAATAAATAGAGCTAGATTCTTAGATTATTAAATCGTTAGATACTTCTCTAAACTCTAAAACAAATTCTTAAGTTAAAATTAAAATTGCAAATCAATCTTGCTCAATTTTATGACACTTTTAATACTGAGAATAATCGTTATAACGATTGAATATAAAGATTGAATGAGAAAGTAGTGATTCCAGTGATTTGATTGAGGCGTAAACCCCCTGATATTAAAAGGATTGACATCATTGACATCATTGGCTGTCATTTAAGACTTTTTTCGGTTTGATTATTGTCTAATGAAAGAGAGAATCCATTGAATCAATTGAAGAATTAAATTAAATTTTATTATTTAATTATATGATTCTATAAATTGTTATGTTTTTAGTGTTTGTTTTCTTTCATTAGAGGAAAAGTTCGTGATTTGAATGAAATGAATGTTTGAATGAGAATAATGTAATAGAAGTTTGAGATCTCATTAATTTGTGTTACAATTAAGGCACTGAATGAGACATTTATTTAAGTTTCGCTGTTTTCTCAACAAATATATTGCGAATGAAGTATAAGAGAAAACTGTTGACAATAATTAATACAAACGTTATTTCTCTTGTGTTTAGATTCACAGCAATTTTTATTACCCTTTTCTGGAGATCTTCTATTCTTAACCAATTATATACACTTGAAATAAACTTGGAATAAAAGTCAAAACAACTAAATTTAAACAAGAACATTTATTTTCTAGCACACATTGAAAGTCACTATTCTGTGAAAATATATGGTTTCATAAAAATAACAATAAACTCATTTCAGTAATTAACTCGAATTCAGCAAAAATTGTTTTTATTTATTTACTACAAAAATGGATGAATTACTTTCTTGACTCAAATATCAAATCGATGTGACCAAACAAATTTATTCAATTAAAAATTGACCTTCATACTAATCTCAAATTAAATTTATTTTTATATAAAAATTAAAAAAAAACAATAAATTACAAGGTAAATTAAAGGGCGTCTTTCATATAATGATAAGCAATTAAACCCTGACATTAAACTGACATTTTATGAAACATATTTCCGAAAATAATAGGAAAGACATATAAGAAATGTGAAAATATTGGTTTGGAAACTGATTTATAGCAGAGACACCATTTTGGTCTCATATTATTTATTATTTATTGTAATGTTTGTAATGTTTATTAAGTTCTCTAATCTCTTCTTTAATGACTTTTCTTTTATATTTAATAAAAGAGAATATAAACAAAAATCTCGCAATTATTGAATTACTCGTTAACTCTATAAAAGTAATTCAATGAAAAATATATGAATTAATCGTTAAAATCAAAGGAAAAATAACAATAAAATACAATTGAGTTAATTATTTGATTGGATTTGTATTGACTGAACAATACTATTGGAAATACTTGACTAACACTTGAAAGCACTTAATTCATAGCACGAGTATTAACTCAAGTATTCTTTTTTAGAATATTATATGAAAGTCAATAAATTTTAATAAGAATCTCATAAAAAGTTATTTTCTCAAAGCATTGGAATTGGAATTCCTGTTGCGTTCGGATATACAGTCATTATATATTCTGAACGAAATAACACTAATCCTATGAAAATAAATGCAAATTATAGTGAAAAGAGAAAAACTCCTCAAATGAATGAAAAGAAAAGTGAAAACACAAAAAATAATGGAAATAAAAGTCTGTAGTGAAGGCAAAAAAGTTTATGCAATAAATTACACGCGACTAACTATTTTCCTGGTCTTTCCATATACACAAAAACAACTAATCCAGTCAAGAGAGGACTTAGTTATGCATTTTCTATTGCTAAGTGTTTGACCAAAACATGCGAAGTCCACATCAAGAGATTGAGGCCATAACACAAAATATTGTTTTCATACAATAAGAAATTACTTAAAATAGTGGGAATACACAGCACTTGATCTCAACCAATACAACTTATAATAATTTATTTGTCATTAAGAACACCGTCAAAGGGAATGGAATTATGCAGTAACAGGTGATACACTGAAACATGGAGACAGTCATACACTCATTTAAGTTTGGTCACAGACACAGTCATACCACACTAACTATTTATACTTGAATTCTATTCATTTTACATACAATTGTTAAACAACACAAACTTGAGATAATAATAATACTTCTGAAGACTATACTATCCTTTTATTAATGAGAGTTTCGTTTATTATTTATTCAATATTTGCAGTCATTCAACACAAGAATTATTATCCATTTCTCTAATTTTATTTTTTTTCTGTAATAATTTCATAAAAAGTTAGATAAAGTCATTAAACTTATTACGAAATAATTTATTTGTTGATCGTTTATTTCTTAGTCATTTTATTTTTCATTAAATATTGTTTAAGTTTAGAAATGATGTCCTCTTTTTTGGGTAAATTTAAATTCGATATAAAAACATTTCTATTGATTTGTGAAATAATATTTCCATTTATTTTATATTAAAACTTTTATGAACTCATATCTAATGTTTTGATTTAAAATCAGTTTTTATTTAAAGGAATCAAAAGACAAAATGTTTGCAAAAATCGATTTTTCATTTTTTTAAGACTTCGATATAACTCAATAATGAAAGTCGAATGAAAAGGAAGTATAAATTCTTTAGAACTCAATTCCTTAAGTTTTTCCGATAGAAAAAGAGGAGAATTGAGAGACTAGTATTTAAGACTCATTTGCAGATGAATTGAAACTAACGTTTTATCATAAATCAGTTAAATAGAGTGAGAATCTGTATAACAATAAAAGAGACTAACAATAGAGTAGTGAATAGAATGACAGACATCAGAGCCATCATTAAAACCGATTTTATTCAATTCGCGAATTTCTGTCATTAAATTGAAAGTATTCGCCAAAATTTAATTGCACTCAAATTTGTACTTTCATTAGACGATTGGTCACAAAGTAGTCACAAAATAATAACCTTTTTAAGTACAGGTGGAGTACCAGAGCTATAATTACTTTGATAGCGATGGTAACCACAAAATGCAATAATCTCTTCAATTGGTAAGTTTGACATGAGCATGGTACATCTTTAATAGGTAAAGCACTGGCAGAGCACTGGTAGAGCAATGGTAGAGCAGTGGTAGAGCACTGGTAGAGCAATGGTACGTGCAATTAAATCTTTGTACTTTTTAGACGCTTCATAAACAATTTATGACATAATAGGGCGTATGCTTTGCAGGTGTTTCATAGGAAAAGCTCAAACAGAGCCAAATATACCTCCTCTTCATTGGATTGACGATTGATGTGATATGTATTCCCCTCTCATAGAGTTCTTAATATTCTTTAGTTTTGTAAAAATTCTGAGCCATTAATTCCATTTTAGGGATTTTTGTGATCAGATTCACAAAGTTTTGGATAAAAGTGTTGTCTCACTAATTGAGACATAGCTTAAGAGCTTATGGCCAGACTGTCAAACACTCCAATAATATTAGTTTTGCCGACGAGGAAATGCCTATTCGTAGTGTTTTGTCATATAATTGTTGATATGATAGAGAAGGCAATAATCGAAACATTTGCTGAATATCACAACTATTGAGAGTTCAAAAACAAATTCGTTGTTTGATATTAGATATGAGAGGAGTTAACAAGTTTTGTGCAGACAGTCCAACATCTGTCACATTAACTGAGAAATGTTCAGAAACTGTTCCTAAATAGCTGTTAGCGATTCCATACAGAATCGGATAAATGTATAAATAAAGACTGACTTAAATCAAAAATATATTTTAAACTTTTTTCTCCGAAAACACATTCAGATCGAAAGGCATAGACTTTACGCGAGAATATATTGTCTCCGATTCTAATAATTTGATGTATTTTCAGATCTAAACTCAATTTATTAACGATTTCCTGCATTTAAGAGTAGTTTGGTGAAAAAATTGTTGAACCTTTAAAGAAAATTAAAAGTTGACATTGATAAATCTATTTTACTTTAATCTTTTACATTGTGTTAAAATATTTATTTTGAATTCTTTTCATTCATTTATTATTCGTAAAAGTTTTCATAGAAATGTATTAAACAAATGAAATGCGAATAAAAACATAACTAAATGTAAAAATGATTGTCATTTGAAACTATGATTTATAAAAACACTTTTTCTCTGACGCGAAGTCGAAAATTAAATTTCCATTTGATGTCTGAGATTTGATTCCTTTTATTCCTTAATTTCTTCTATGATTTCAATTTCTTCAAACATTTTTATAGATTGTTTTTCACTGAAAAGTACACAAATTTCTGTTAACTCGAAAATGAATATAAACTGAAACTACTTCTCACTAAAAGATGGTTACGAAGAGAATATTTGAGAATATTTGAGAATATCTGAGAAAAATGAAAATCAAAATAAAGTTTTAAATGTTATACAAGAAAATGCATTTAAATATGAATTCTTTCTTTGAAATCACAATTTTCTCAAAAGTTTTTCAAATGAGAGAATAAATTCAAAGTTCACAATAAGTTTATATTTGTGTTGGAATGAGAAGAGATTTTACTTCTTTTGTCAAATGAAATAATATGATATGTTTTTGCGAACATTTGGAGCGTGTGTTGATGTGATGGTGTGTCGGTGTTTGCTGTCTCTCAATCACGCCATCAGACATCGCACATACAGCTAACAGTTATAATAGTAGTAATACTATAGAATAAGGAAAAGGCATACAAACCATAATATTTTATTATTAAGCGATTCAACACAAAGCAATCGCAACCAATTTCTCATTCTGTGCTGTTATTCAGTTATTCTGTCTCTTATTTTAAGCATATTATTCATTGCTTTGATTGCAATGGAAAGTAATTATAGCCTTGCAATTGATAAGCTATTCATGCGAGAGGACAGGACTGCCATTGACGCCCTCAATGCAGGTGACATGAATGCCAGCAAAAATGAGTCCAATATTTTTGCCCAAAAATTATATATAAGTTTTTATATGTCTATATATAGAGCAGAATATAATACAGTATTTCAGTATTGATCAGATGTGAGTCAACACATAACCAATGCTTTTGTCGCAAAATAGTATTATATTTGTTATTACGAGTTATATAACGCAATATTCAATTTCTCACAAACTATTGCTTTGGAAATAAAAATCCAGAGTTTGTTTGCCGGCCAACACTTGTATGCATTGATAGGAGCAGTAAATGCAAAAATGGCAGTTCCTTACAGTGCATTCAATCGGCTTCAATACCTTCACAGCCATTACCAGCTTATGGTCACCGATAAAAAGCCCTTCCATTGAGAAACTCTTTCTGAATACACATTTAAGAATCGATTTCAAGCAAAACACCAATGAATTGAATGAATGCATAAATAAATGCAAATAAAAAAGTTATTGAATCCAACTTTTATTTTATTTTCGTTTCCCTTTTAATACATTCGGACAAAACATTTACTTTTATTTGCTCTCAACTGATAAGAGTCTACCGATTATGTACTGAATGTACGCAATTTGCTTTAATAACTTTTCTTTTAATCAAAACTAAAAGTTTAAATGAACATGCTTCTTTTATTTAACCAACTTATATACAAATAATATAACTTAAATCCACTTAAATATACAAATTTTAAAATTTAATATTACGTTCTTTTTGAATGACTTTTTAAAATACTGGAAATAAAGTAACATCTTTTGTGATCAATGCCTCAAACGATTGGATTCAATGTTTCTTTTATTTTGATTTGAATTTTAATTAGTTTTGAATTCAAATTTGATTTTTAATTAATTTTATTTATTTTGTTTTAAATCCATTTAATAAACAAATGAATTGTTTTCAAATATACTGTCAGAGATAGCTATTATAAAGTGGGATAAACCAGGATAATTTTTGAATTAATCAATTTAAACTTTCCTGAGTACTGCTCTTGTTTATTTTGATAAAGTATATAAATGATCTAGTGCACACAATATTGATTGACAATTAACGAACAAATTTTAGTAATAATTTATTAAAAGGAAATATATTTTATGATAAATTGTGTCCATCTAAATGAAGTAATTAAGCTTGTTAACTTAACTATTGTGAACCAGTAATTATTGAATTTTGAAACAATGAATTGCCTTAAAATGTATGGTTTCGTTGACACAGACATACAATTTGTGATAATCAATGAAAATATTATACAATTTGTTTGTCCTCTAATATTGACTACATTTGAAAACGATTTTATTTCACTACAAAAGGAGGAAAAAATGTAAGTCCACTGTTTTTATTGACTCATTTGCATATATGAAGTGCACAGACAGTCATAGATAGTCAGAGATAGTCAGAGATAGTCCTCAATTAGAAACTCATATAAACAGTGAATGCGTTCAATAATATAAATATTAATATTATATCAAATTTTAATATAAAAACCAAATTTATTGAATCAAAACTTAAGTCAAACGACAAACAAATGAAACGATAAAACCATAGACTTATGAAAAAGTATTAATCTTTTGATATATTGATTGAGTGATGAATTGAACAAAATTTAATCATTGAAAATGTGTATAACTATTAAGTATTGGCAACAAAACCAATCAAATCCTATGATTCACAACAAAAGTTTTGAAGAGAGAAATATTGGAGTTATAGTAGAAAATGTTTTATACATATTAAGTGCTTTTGAAAAATTGTTGCAGAAATTGAAAATCTGTTGAAAAATATTTTCAAATATAACTGATTCGTTGCAAAAACCCTTAAATTCAACACAAGAAGAAAAAATGTGGACAAAAAACATAATTCAATTTCTGTCAGCAATTATTTATTGTAATTTATAACGCGATTAGAGCTTTGAAATCGATGTCAATTGCAATTGATTTATAAGAAAAAGTTCTTTTGAAAAAAGCATTTTATAGAAAAACCAATTCATCGACGAATAGGTTCGCAATGGCTTTGAATAAGAATTTTATATAAAAAATTGTAGACATTATAGACATTATCCAATGCACTGATAATTGGATTTTTTGTTCGGAGAGTATTGATTACACTTTAATAAATCAATAGTCTATTCGTTCATTTTTTCGCCAAAATTTGTGATTATTTTTCCCTTTTTTTCTGAAGTCTAATACAAAAAATTTAGTGCAGAAGTAGTTAGAAAAACGACTTAATGTGAGAATCGATTTTTAGTCCAAACTTAGGCCTCATTTTTGTTGAACATTAAAATAAATTTCTTCCAAAAGAAATCTCTTTTACACTTTAGAGTCTCCATCAATGAAATTATTAAAAAATTGTTGCGTCTCTTTTGCCTCTTTTGCCTCTTGCAAATTGCAAATTGCAACTTTCCCTCTAATCTGCTACAATGAGTTCGCTCATTATTCTATGATGAGCAAGATCATATACAACTACTAATTTTCATTATTTAAACATTAATTTAATTAAAAAAAATAGATAAAAATAATTTATGTCTAAAATGAAATTATGTTTACTTTTATCATGATTTATATCTTGGTTATATTGGTTTTCAAAATTTGAAATTTTCATTATAAGTATTTAATCCGGAAAACCAAACAAATGTTTGAACTTTTGTCTAATCAAAACATATTTCATTCAATACGAGTCGAGGGTTACAATTGTGGTCAGGTTTTGATGAATTTATAGTAAACCTCTCAACAGAAACCCTATGAAATGTTTCACATGGATTGTGACCACTGGGGGCCCAACAGAGCTAAACATTAATCATTTTTTAAATGATTTCATTAGAATTTGTAGGTTTTGCTAATATTATGGCATTTAATTCATTCAAAATTTAAGCGCTTTTTTGAAATTTCTTGGATTTAATGGATTTTTACAATAAAAGTCTGATTTAATGATTTTGTGTTAAATTTGAAAAAATATTAATTCGAGCGATAATTGAATATATGATTATATCGTTTTGAAGTTTCATTCTGTGCTTAGAATGTATTGAAATAGTTTTCGCTAAACTTTTCTGGTTTTTGCATAATTTGATAATCATTTGAACGAATCATTTAAATAAAAGTCATCTAAAGATTTGAAATGTTATTCAAAATCATTTTCTTAATAAATTTTCTCCATTTATTTATTGCTTAAAATTTGAATGAAAATTAAATTTAAAACAAGAAAATCATAGGAAATATCTGAGAGACAACACATTAAGTCTTTATTTTTGTTTGGATTCTATATTTTTTAAAATAAGAATTTCAAAATCCTTATTAGTTTTTAGAGCCATTAAAAAAGGAAAGGAAAGGGAAGGGAAGGCTCTGGTTTCGAATAAAATATATTTTATCGCAGCTCTTATGCGTTACACAACATATAGAATATTCAATTAAATTAGTGTCCGGATTAGTTTTTGTGATCATTCATAAGAACTTCTATTATATTAAAATATAAATAATAAATAAATTATAATAATATTTTCAAATCTGTTTTAAAATAAGAAATTCAAACAAAACTTAATAAGATTTTTCATGAGGAGAGAGAGAGAGAGAGAGAGAGAGAGAAAACAATAGTATGACTTACTTTTATGGAGTGAATGCAACAAATATTTTTAATTTATTGATTGTTTCTATAAATAAAATTTTTATGTTTAAAGTCATTTTTAGACATTAAACTTATGAATAAAAGTAATGATAGAAAAGAATATATTTTCAGAATTAATCTAATGTTCAACAGTTGTACTACATTTACGTCGATCTGATCATTAGAATCGATATCAGAGTTTATTCTTCTGAAAATGAATTCACGGATCACTTACAGCCAAACTCTGAGCTCTCAGTTATTTTGTCGATAAATTATTCGATTGTTTTTTTACTGAAATAAAACTTGAAATGAATTGAATTCATAATTTTTGGACAAAAAAAGTTGAATAGAAAGGAAAGTGAAAAATATTGTGGAGTGACTCAAATATAAAGAGAATTAAAATGAATACACGAATGATGTATATCTTCAGATTAAAAGAATAAGTTACTGAAAAATGACTTTTGCTAAGACCTTTCATAAAAGAAAAAACTAGTGCACAACCAAGAATATAATTGATGGACGCCCTGTAAAAAAAGAGATTGTTTTCAAAAGAAAGAAAAAATAATTTTTAAATAAATCGTTTCAGTAATATATTTCATACACTATTTCTCAATAGAGTATCGATTAAATATGTTTCTCTTCTATAGTTTTGATCGATTTTTGACCCAAACTAAACAAAAGTAGATTTTTATTTCAAATACAAATTTATTTTAATTCATTTGACAACAAGTTATCAATTAGTCATTGACTCAATTTTATTGAAATTCAAATCAATTGAAGATTTGATCAATACTTAAGAAGTTTTGGTTATAAAGAGTGGAGAGTGTGAGGGAGAGAGAGAAAGAGAGAGAGAGAGAGGGAGAGAGAGGGAGAGAGTTACCTCGTTATTTTAAGTGCATATGATTCGACAATAGAATACAGATTTTATTTCAACAGATATCAGAAAAAAATGTTTTTGAATGCATGTATTGCAGTAAAAAAACCAATATTTTGGGTTAAGTAAAATCAATAATATTTGAATAATTTTCACGAATCACATGTCTTTCCGTTTTTGTCTAATACTTTTGAGTCACTCTATTAGTTAAGCGTAGAATAACTCCTATTATATAATATTAATAATAGATTTATAGTAAATATTATATATATTTTATTAATATTTATGTCAGTGTTATTCAGTTATAAATATTCAGATTAGAAATAATATGCGATTGAAATTCATTCTCTCGAAAATTAAAACTTTTTCTTTATTTCTTTCGAGTCATTTCTTTGTTGGAAAAGTTTGTATTTTATGTGTTTTATGTATTATGAAAATGAATGTTCACTCAATGAGAACTGAAATGACGGAAACATTGAATGACTGACAGATTAAAAAGAAGTTCAATAGGAAAGAATTGGCACAAAAAGGAAAGAGTGAACCAACTCTTGCATTAGTTTTAATCGTAATTGAATTCGATTTATATATATATATATTTGTGACCAAAAAAAAGTCAAATGTGACCAAAGATTTGCTAAGAATTTAATAGAATTATTGTTTGAACTGATCGATGAATAGCGACATTTATAGGGAAAAAGGGAACAACAATACAATACAATCTCTAATGTTTATTATAATAATGGGTTTTATTAGTTGATAAGACTGTATGGGCTGTACTACAACCAGGAATTTTTTAATTTGGATGAATGCTTTTTAATCAATTTCATAGCATTAGAAAGCAGTGCATTGATTGCAAAATAACATTACTTTTTGTTGCATTACTACTATTCGATCGCTTCTCACTCACTGTTGCTCTACTAAAGCACAAACCACTCTTTACTACTCAATCCTTTATATAATATTTCTTAGACTTTTAGAGTATTTCACTATTTTTCAGTATTTTAACAATTTTTACTCCGAGAAAAACAGAGAAAAATCTTTGTTTAAGACTTTAGCTATTTTTGTTCGCTTTTTCTTATATTATGGCAAAGATTCACATAAACTTTAAATTCATTTATTGAAAAATTGATTATCGATACCAATGTATTACAGAATGTGAATCACAAAATTTAAGGCAAAAGCACACAAAACATACTGTTCTCTACGGTTAAGAAAAGTCAATATACAACTGGCTCTTAGAAAAGCCGCTTTCGTTAGCAAAAAGAGTCGAGAGAGAGAGAGAGAGAGAGAGAGAGAGAGAGAGAGAGAGAGAGAGAGAACTTATTGGTTTAGATTTTACACGGTTAGACATAACTTATTCTGTAAGACGAAAATATTTTTATTCTTTACGTCTCTTCAATTTTGTTTCAATTGCTTGAATGCGCTATTTTTCACATATATATCGATAAATATATAGACATATAAATAACATAACAATCACTGGAAATACAGAGAAATAAAAATAAAAGTGGAAATTGTGTTGATCTCGACTAACGTTTTATTATAAGAAAAAAACTAAACGATAATAATTGTTATATTCGTTATGTTTGTGCCAAAACTGTTTGTAATTCTGTGATTTTTACCCAAACCTTTATAACAAAGTCTTAATGTTTTTTGATTTTCTTTTCCTTTTTATATTTATTTGTTTCAAGACTTTGACTTAATTTTCAATATTTAAATTCATTATACGTTTGTATATTTGCACCAAAAATAAGTGAATGTGTTTTTGAAGCAAAACTAATTAAATTAGTCATTATTTTATAGTCTAATTATTTCGTGCTTTCGATAAGAGATTTCAAGTATTGAACTGAATCTCAAAGAGAATAACATTTTATAAATAGAATTGAAATCAAAAAAATAAAAAACAAAATAAAATGATAGAAATCGAAAGAAACGAAATTGTAATTCAAAGCATTGGTAATGCAAGGCGTGAGTACTCACTGAGAGAGAGTTAGTAGAGAGAGAGAGAGAGAGAGAGAGCAGAGACATACCTAAAGGAAAGCTCAATATAATTTCGATCGAACCGAACCGAAAAGTTTTCAAACTATTGGAGTGTCAGTGGTGCGTAACAAAGGACCTGACTAACAATCTTATGCACTACAATAAAACTGTAAAAGCGATGAGGGTTTCACTATAAAAACCTGTAGAGCTTTGGAAACAAGTTTTGTGTAGCAATAGTGCAGACGTCGTATTTCTAACTCTACGTATTTCTGTTGCTGTAAATATCGACCGATTGAATGACGTTTTCCAACACAACACACATATACTGCACACAAAACTATTCACTGACTCTTCTCTCCATCACTTCTCCCTCCCGTTTGAAAAGTATGGAATCGAATCAAGAATAGAATGTTTGGCCTCTCTTTTCATTACTTGTAATAATGTGTTACACTTTTAGCACCTGTTGTCAAACGACACCTCAATTCTCATTCCTTATTAACATCTTTAATAAGGAGTTTTCAGTCGACACTTATCTTAATTGACATTAATTTATAAATACATCAGTCATTGGAAGAGTTTGTTGAGTCCACTCCAATCAAATGAATAGGTTTAGGGTCTATGTGTTGACCGCAATCACTAATGAGCTTAACTCTAATTAACATCGAATGCAATCAGAATCGAAGGCCAAAACTAATTCAGTTAGAGTTCAAAGAGAGCCCAAAATAGAAATTAGGTCTAACACACACTCTGACACATGCATTCTCTGGTCTACTCTCCCATCACTCTTTGTGTTGAGTATTGAGGGAGGATTCGATGAGTCATTCATTTTGCATACATATCCTCACTTTGCCTATTACTGAGAGCACATCCACAGACCACTGCTTTCTGAGAGCCTCAGCAACAAAGTATCGCTACCTTTTATAACACATTAGTGCCGGTGTCTGTCGATATTGTCTGCTGTATATAACAAATAAATAGTCACTTCTTAACCTATGTTAGGACAGACCATATTTCTTCACAACTTATAATATCCCCGAACGGAGACTTATTCTGTCCAAATAACAAGACTTTTTAGAAAAGCTTTAGCGCCGATACAAAGAAATATGTGTTTACAGAGAAAAAAGATCGACATTTTTGTGTAAATATTATATTTTGTGCGAAAAGTGTGTTAGGAATCATCAAATCACTGGTAGTTTATTTAGTCTTTCTATACATACAATGACTATAAGTTAGCACTGCATTAATCAGCACTTAAACAACACTATAGTTGAAGGACTGGACGTCTAAAATATCAGTTGTCAAGTGTTCGACACAACAGTTATTCTCCTTTAATGTATTCACATTTTGACATCACTTTTGTTTATATTTCGTTGTTTTATTGAACCCAAGTTTGGATTTTTATAAAAATGCAAACTCTCTCACAAACTAAGGAATGAAAACAAAAATGAAAGCACTTTTAAATCGCCTTTTTTTCTCTTTCTATTTCTAATCTCTTTTCGGGTAATAATTGGAAGAAAAGATCAGTTAATAATCAGTAGTCAATTCATGGGAAATCATTGGTTGTCATCAAAAAGTGATGACTTGTTTATCCCTATCACTACATAGAGTATGAGTTCATTATTTGTGTTTAATAGAAGAATCAGTATTTGGTCTCATTTGTGCCAACGATATCTCATTATTATTGTGGTCTATAACAGAGTCAATGATATCAATGGTATCATTGGTATAATGTTAATGTGGTATACATGAGGCGCTATACCGAAGTGATAGAGTAGTTGGTGTCACTTGACTTGATTTATTATAACCCCTAATCTGGACACTGAATATAGTTAGTCGGCTAACAAGTGATCCGTCTTCGCATGAAATGAACTGAAGAAATATCGCAATTCGGGATCAAAATTGTTGTGAATCTCAGTATTGGTTCACTATTTGACTGAGACTTTCATATTATAACTGATGAAAACATTGCAAACAATGAGACAAAGAGAGAAAAGCAGAGCACAGCACACAAGTGATGCTCTAATAAGATAAGTAAATGTTTTTGTCGCACAAAATGGTCGGATATGTATTTCACACAAACAGAGTGTCATCAGACAACCGATAATATTCTGAGCGCACGAATCCTTTTACAAACTCTTGGAAATTGTCATTTGGAGCTCCAAATAGTCTACAAATTGCGGACAAAAAAAATACTTTTTTGGAGGCATTCTATCGATTATTGATTTGGCAAATGTTTTATTGCCGATGACTTATTACTGTTGGCACAACCGTTGCAGTTAAACAGCGCTATAAGTTTAGAGATACAAATGAATTATATGATGTCTGTGTTATTACAAAAGAATATAATTCTTGAGATTATGAACGAATGCAACAATTTTCTAAAGAATGCTATAAATTCCAGTTAAACCTCTTATTATAAGAACATTAAATCAATCTTAAATAGCAATACAAGCTTTGCAGCCAATGGTCACAAAAAATATAATTCTCTTCTCACAATCTATAGCTCTGCCATCAAATTATTATTGATGTCTATTAGGGATAAATAAATCATTTCGATTATCATTATTTGTATTATTTGTATCACAGCTTTTCTTTTATATATTAAATGCAACAAATTTTTTTTGCTCAAAATTTAGCTTTATTTTTATATGAATTCAACCAGGATCACACAATTTTCTCAATTGTCTTATCAAATAATTCTCGCCATACAATAGATAACTAATATATAATGAGATTAAAATATAACCATAACTTATAGTCTATATTTAAAATTTACAAATTTTAGTGTTTTTTTTTCTTACAATAAATTATTTGTTTTTTTCTCTAAAATTCGAAATTCATAGTAAACTAACACACAATCAAAAAGTTTTACTCATTATTTTACATCATTTAATTGTATGTTTTACCAAATTTATTCGTTCAAAACAATTTTCATTTTTTTCACAGATTGTCACTAATTTTACCAGTACATTTTACAAGTGTTTTTTTTATCAAATTGCTTTCTGACATAACTGAAAACAATGAGTAAGCTATCAGTTAAAGAGTTAATTTGATGATTAAGTAGACGTTTGAGAGTATGTAATAAAATATTTTCCAATTAATGACATCTTATATTACTTTAAGCTTATATACACTAATAATAAAAAATTAAAATAATTAGTCAAAGAAAATGTAATAATTATTACTATTTTGTGTCGTTTTTAGTAATTAATGCTATAATTATATCAATTATTGAAAGAGAAATTATTTTCAAACTATTGCTCTAATAATCGATTGCCTTCTAATTGATTGATTCACTATAATGAATGTACCTGTACAATTTATTGCTCTGCGAATTATTATTGATTGACGAATACTGAGAGGAATTCCAAGAGTTCCAAACAGATTCTTCTCTCAAATAATTTGAGTAATACTTTCAGCGATGCATAAAAATTATTGTTTTCGGTGTTTATCTTACATTAGTTTCAAATGAAAAACACAAAATAGAGCCAAAACTGCGAGCAATTGAATCGATTGTAATCTCAGTGTCTGTGTATTCATTGTGTGACTCAAATGTGCCTCAAATGAATCCACAGTTTGACGACAAATATTTGATTTTCATTTCTTTATTTAATTCATGTCTATTACCGCCACTGTTTGCTGTCTTTTCAAAAATAATTATCTGAAATAAATTTGTCTCAAATTAAGTATAGCTGTCATCGCATTAAATATGTTTTCCAAACAATTCTATTATTTGTTTATTTTATTTCTATTTATTGCAAACAATTTTCAAATTAAATAATTTTGAACTAAAGGCTAATTTTAGAAACAATTGAAACAATTATTTCTAAACCGAATTAAATATAATTCCAAAATTTTCACTGAGATTTCCAAACAATTCAATTGCTTTAACATTATATTGAGAGTAAATTAAGCTAGCACATTTATGAACAAATTTATACTAATATAGGAAAGTATTATATTCGATGATTGATGTCTAAACTGATAATTTTGAGAAATGCATAGATTCAAAAATGATTGATTACTGAACGACTTATTTGTCATTTCGTTCGAATCTTCACTTAAAATAAATTTATGTTTTATCGCAAAACCGATGAGAGAACACAACATATCAAACAAATTATTAGTTCAATAATAGTTTAAACTATTATTAATATTAATATTTTTATTATTATTATCCACACATTTAACAAAAATGATTAAATCATTTCATTCATTCGTCTTATTGTAAAACTGAATCAAAAGACAAACCCAACGGACGGGTAATTGGTTTGTGTTTCGATTCATTTATTGCTCAAAGGATTAAATCAAATGATTCACATAAGAAAATGAGCATGCAATATTGCAATATTGTGCTAAGTCTTCTTTCATTTAAAACCAACATTTCCCCATTTTGCAGCATGCTTCATAAATGAGCTTGATAATGTTCAAAGAAATAAACTTTATTTTGCTCATGGGTAATTTAGCAAGATTGTAGCAACTATACCCTTGTGGAAATATCCACTTAAAAAGGCCATGTTGCAAAATTAGAAAATTATAGTTTACCGAATAATTGAAAAATTTGATTCAACTCTTGTAAAGTTGAATTGATTCCTAACTGATCCCAAACTGATTCCTCTTTTTAACTTCACTTCAAATTATATTAAAATTTTGATTTAATTGTCTATTAATTGATTGTTTGATTACAACAAAAAGTTTACTTATTTTCAATTTAAGGAAAGAATCGGAAGAATTATTGATTGAAATGATTTAATAGAAGGGATTGACGTTAGACTGATTGTATGCACCATTGATTCAGTTTACAATGACCTCCATCTAAATGAGTGATTGTTTTGTGTGTATTATCTGTTTTATTGCACAATTATTTTCTAATGACTAAACTTCACATCTTTTCCAATCATTTGATTGTGAGATGAAAAGACAGGGCAGAGATGTGGCAGAGATGGCACAGAATTTGTCACAAAAATAAACATTTAATGGCAAATATTGGCTCATTTATTGAAATTTTGATTAAAAAACCAATTATTGCTCAAAACTTAATGGAAATTTGAATTTTGATTTAATCGAGTCTCGTATTGAGATCGGGTAATGACTAGAATAGAGGATTGCATCTGAGCCCAGCCATTCATTCATATGATAGTAGAGAACAATCATACTCTGAATTTCATGAGTCAATTAATTATATAATGTATAGGATATATGTGTCGCTCGAATTATAGCTATAGTTTTATCAATTAATCGCATGAATTATATATATTTGATATCAGTTTCTATATTTACAAAATGTTTGATACCATACAATACTAATAATAGTAATCGATAGGAAACTGTAGTGAAAACAAAACAATTGAATCCAGAGATTTATAAACAGAAGTTATTAATCTCAGGATAAATATTGCAATATTTACAACAATTTTTATTACCTTGAATAAATAATAAAATATATATTATATATGACTATAATGTTTATATACTCGATGTTTGCTCTAAGTATCAATAATTCTAAAACTGTTCAGTGATTGAGATGTAACGCAAACTTCAGACGAGAGACAATCAAAGGAATGACTGACTAAACAAAAAAATATTTAAAAAATGAATTATTGTTGACTAGAAATTAAGTGATTTATTGACTAATTTATACTAAAATGGAAATATAGTGTTCGAGTAATATATTTATTGCCTAATAATCGACAATTAAGAAGAGAGAGAATCAAAGCTCATATTTATTATAAAAGCGGTTATGACTGCCCACAGATCAGACCCGTAGACAATTCAAATCCACTATTGAGCTAATAGTGAACCGCATAAACACGAACTTTGTATGAAAATTGCATTACAGTTTGGATGGGCCTACAGTTTGTGGGCCAATGTTTGTGCCCGTATTAGCTGTAGACGAAAATTAGTTTCTCCTTAAAGTAGACAAACCTTTACATTATATAAGAGTTTTTTATATCGATATTCGAGATGAGAGTGAGAGCAACATTTGTTTAAGCAGAACATTGTTGCTCACAACCAGTGCTGTGCTATGACTTATCGTAAGCTATCAATTTTGACCAAAAATAAGAGCGTAGTTAAGAAAATAATGGAAACGATGCAACACAACTCACAAAAAGGTTATGCCAGGAATGAGATAAAAGATAAGGACTAATGAAACTCAGTTTACAGTTAGGCTATAATACAAGCAATGACTCGAACACAGTTAGAGTACATCTCATGAATCAGATGTATCTACACTACTGTATACTCAAAATTCATTCATACATATAGAATATATGAGAATATATATATATAATACTCATAAGAAATAATAAGAGTTTCAAAAAAATTGGTTCCCTTTTATTATTTTAACTTAAATAAGAGTTCAATAGATTTTTATTATTCAAAATTATATCGAAATGATTTTTCAATTTATTTGATAGTTGCATGATCATTCTCATTAAAATTTAATCAGACAAATATCTAAACAAATTAATAAGGTGCGTAAGGTCATTTTTATAGTCACTTTTATTGTTCTACATATCAAATCAATTATTAAATAGGAAAATATTAACCCTTTTCTATCTCATTGTAGTTTCAACCCTATTGTAGTGTATTCTGGATACTATTAAAATTCTAGGTTTTATGTTAGAGCATAATAATAATTTGTTTTTGTCTCATTATTTATTGATAATTGAGTAAAATGATCATGGCACCATAAAAATTTCAAGTAATGTTATTTTCTTATATATGATTCAGAAAATTAAAATGGTTTCAGACTTTAAGACGTATTTTAGTTATTCAAGAAATAAAAGCGAATAATTTTTTTGAATCTCTTATTATTAAAATTTGTTTTTTTGCGTAGAAAAAACTTAGCGTTAAGTTTAAGGAAAGAATACTGTATTTTAACTGTAAGTATGCGTTCAAATGCATGGCTTATGAGGCACGTCATCTTTTAAACATATAGTTAAGCACTAGAAGAAGAACAGAACCAAGAAAATAGTCAAATGTTTTTATGCAATACTAATGTAATTTAGTTTTGATAGTTTATGTGTTATTACACCTGAAGTTCACATTATTAGCGTTGCGTTTGTTTAATGGATTAAATCAGGCGCTGATTCTTAAATATTACATAAATTATTTGCACAGTTTTTACTGTAATTGCAGAGAATGCAGTACTGACTGCTATTAAGGAAGAGCTCAGATTAGGTTTGGTAGTCATCCATCGGTGGCCTCTCCTTTATTCTACTTTCATTTGGATATTCGGTCGTTGAGGCAAACGAGTGAATGACTCACATTGAGAGCCGACTCCGGCGTAATGTTTGATACTTCTGTTGGAAACACTACTATTGCTGTTATTATCGTTGGGATTCATTATGACTGGTATGTGTTCTGCAGGTGAGTATGGACTATGAGGTGAATGTAATGATCGGGGAGACCCCGTTCGAGGTGTGGTGGGCGCTGGCGATACTGATGATGAGTTAGGGCTGTTGGGCATTGAGGCCACTGAGTCTTTAAAACAGGATGACTCATAGTGTTTGTTGAGGTATGACTTTAGTGCAAACGATTTGTTGCATCGCTGGCATCGGAAGTGTTTGAAAGCGCTGTGGGTTTGCATATGAGCCCTAACACAACACATAATATATGAATCCATTTATTAGATTTCAATTTATAAATATATCGAAGACTTAGAGTTGGGATGTTTTTATAAATACATTTTAGTTAAATATATGTCTAATAATGTATTATAAAAGTGTCGATCATTTTCTGATTATTCAAAACGACTAAAACATTTGTTGGTAAAACTTTTCCTCAATTATATCAAAAATAATAAGTTTTACCTCAGGTTTGATCGATCGGCGAATGCTTTTCCACAGTGTGCGCACCCGAAAGGCTTTTCTCCGGTATGAGACCTCATATGACCCTACAATGAGTTAAGATTTATTAAATCAGTTTAATGTATAAATTCGAAAATGACGTGCAATGGCTTTGGAGAGTACCTGTAAAAGCCACGGCCGGGAGAATGCCTTTCCACACGCATCGCACTTATGGCTCAAATTATGTGTTAGCTATGAATGAGAGGAGTAATGAAAAATTAATAATTCACTAAATTTTAAGCGATTATATCACAACAAATGAGAGCACTTACCACATGCATAGCCAGGGCAGGCATACTCACGTATACCTTTGAACAGGTCGGGCACTTCTTTGCCAATTGTGAATCAGGGCTTCGATGTGTTTGTTTATGTCGGGACAAATTGGAAGAAGTGGCGTAATGTTTACCACATTCTGTGCACGTATAGCGCGCTCTCTCTTTGGGTTCTGTTGGTTGAGGTGTAACGATATTCTGAGTATTATTATTCTGATTTCTTCTTCGGGATCGGCCATCACTTATGAAAAAGGCATCGTATGTATAGTTAACCGTTACGTTTGACTTTGAACTGTTCGAGTCGTCCGCTTTATTACTGTTGACATTAATATCAGAGTTAACCAAAGAAACGGTCGAAGCGGACGATTCTGGTCTTTGTGGAGAAATTGGTGTCTGTGCCGGTTGTAATACATGAAGGGGTTGTTGTAATGACAGCAGTTCTTCGCAATTATTTATATTTTTATTTGTCTTTTTATTGCTTAAATCTAATTCCTTTTCGTGTGCGGACTCGTCGCCAATCGATGTTTCATGACCTGAGCTTTTGTCGTGTACTTCTTGTCGATGGATATACCCTATAGTCATAAATGGAAACAAAGCATTTCAATGAAAAATCTGAACACAAAAACATCAAATTATTTATTCAATAATTTTAGTCAATAGTTTCACAACAAAAAAGTTTATTATAATAACACTTATTCTCCAAAAATACTATTTATGGAAGAGTTGAGAGCAATATATCGTTTGTCTCTTTATTCTTATCATCGCTTTTAATAGTCTTTTGGATAATAAACGCCATTCAATTATATGAAGGCATTAAACAACAGGTTTCTCATGAATATTGAGTCGGTTCCTGACTCTCGACTCATGTCTTGCATTTTGTCGAGTGTTCTGTATATTAGATTTTTTAAAAAGACTTGAGTCACACGAAAATTGATTTCATATGAAGAGTGAATACTCTGAATATCAAACGACATGACTTTACGGCCCGACAGTCAGTATTTCAAATCATAATTAATCTTTAAAATTGATTTTCCATTAAAACTGATAAAAACAGTGAAAACATTTAAGTCAGAGAATTATTAAGATAAATGTCTTCACTTATTTATTATAAAACTCTGGAAATTAAACTATTTTTTTATATAATTAACGAAAAGCCAAATAAAATTAACTGATAGTAATTGCAAATAAAGAAAAGTGATAAGCAAAAAGTTTCCCCTTGCTCATTTTTATCAATTATATTAAAAAATCGAAGAAATATTTTAAAAATTTATTTTGAATTTTGAAAATAAAAGAAAAAATATGTTTATATTTGAAATTCAAAATTAAGTTTCACTACAAGTTTGAAATCATTACTTAAGAGAAGCGATAAATTTTTGGTACAAACTTTGTATTCTTATCAGAGAGTTATATGAAAATATAAATGGTTTAGGAATTAGAGTCTCATTTTGGTGACAACACTTATGAGTTTTTATTAGATACGAACAAAAATCACTAAAATTTATGTAAATGACGGCAATATTCCCTCTTTTTTTATCAGAAATATACACCGATTAATAGTTAGAGTTAGTACTAATATAATGAGAATTGAGTTTTCATCGTTCGTTAAATAAGAATAAAAGAGTTGACTATTTTTTTGTAATTATTGAGAAAAAACAAATTCATTGAATATTACTCTGAATTGATTTGAAATGTCGAACAGTTTTTATTTTGGTTTTGGAATCCCCGAACATTTTACTACTTATTTGTAAATATCAAAGTGAAATATTATATATGAATGTTCCCGAGTGTTTTCACTGTATTTTAGCAAGGCCAATATTTTCAAACGTCTATATTCCTTTGAAACATATAAGGCATAAATTTATGCACATTTATGCACCGCTATATTCTCCCTCAGCTATTATTTCATCAGTAATACAACCAATTTATTACCGGAGTTGATGTCAATCCTTATTTTCTCTGCAATAAAAACTAATATAATTTTGTGGAAATATTTTCTTTTAGAACTAAAAAATTATATTTTGACCACAAATGAACTGAAATTTGTTTTGTATGAAAATTCAATTATTTTCCTCTTTTATTGATTTGCATTTAATATTTAAAAGAAATAATTTTTGTTCCCTCTTTTGCTCAACAAATAAAGTAGTTTTGATATGAGTTAACATTTGGTCATTTTGTAGTCAATTATTTCTTTTTATAATTCTTTTAAAATGGTTTCGATTAGACTTTCTATAAATGAAAAGTAATTTCAAAAATTATGCCTTAAATTAAAGTTTGGTTTTTGATTGAATTTATGAGAAATAGTCTTATATTGTTTGGACTATTAATTGAAAAGCGATGGATATTCTCGAATAAAGAGCTATTATTGTTATATTTAAATCAAATGAAGAGAAATGGTTTAGAGTTTAGGATTCAGTAAAGACTGCCAAAAGTGAATGCGATCCCACCCTTAAGAATGATATATCGTTTTATTCATGGCTTTAGAGTGGAGTCCAATGAGGTATCCTTTGCTGAAATTGGAACATATCTTGTTTCTGAATATCATTATCTTTTATTTACTCCAAATAAGAGTCGATGCAATTCGACCACATTTTCATCTTAAGAAGCGAATGATTGAAGATATTTGTGTTTGTTTTCACTGAAAACCACTTCTTGATAGAACCATTACTGTGGACTTTACTCTTCAAAACAGACTAAATTAGGGGCTCTGGACTCAGAATAGGATCAGACAAACAATCAAATTAAAAGTGACCCAAAACTTTGTCAGAACCAATAAATTAATTGATTTCTATTTATTAATTAAGTTTTGCACGCAATCCATAAATATATTCAGAAGAACAGGTATTTTACTAATAAAATGGCAAAACTTATCTGACATTATATGAAAGCAACAATATTTCATCGTTTTATCAAAGATTTCCTTTTATGGCCTCAAAATTTTAATTTGAGGTCATTTAATAAAACTTATAAACCAATGAAATCAATGAAAATATTTTTATATATGTTTTTATTTTTTATGTGTTTTGAGTACAGATTTATTGTTATTATAAATTCTATTAAAAAGATATTAGTAATGATTTTAGTAATAAAATAACTAAAATTATTTCATATTTGCGTTTTTCCGGATTTAAAGCCTTAGTTTAGCCTTAAATCTAATTTAAGAAAATGTCTGACATTAGTGATGGCACGAAATGTATTAACCAATCAATATATTAATCGCACGAATCGTATTCATCGGAAGAGATGGTTGAATCAGTTCTGGTGGACAGACATTAGTAGTATTAGAGCCCACAAACAGAGCTACAGAAGAGACAGAACAGAACAGACACGCAAAATATGTGAGATATTAAAATAATATCACAATATTTGTAGTCATGTTTTTTACATCTATAAGCGTAGTGTCTGTTAGTGTCTGTTTTCGTGATACCATTGCTATACAACAGTTCAGCTTTTATTATATAATACAATCATTCTATCATAATATCAAACAAAAGTATTGCAATTTTCCCCCTTTTCTATGCGTCTAATAATTGGCTGCATTTGTATAATATGATCGAATTGTCAAAATAATGTCAGCTCAGGATAAAAAGCAAAGAAAATCTTGGAATTCCTTTGCACTGCACAATACCAATGAAAGCCTAACCATTGAATGCCGACAGTTAGCAAAAACGCGAATTCCTTTTCTAAACAAATATCTAAACTGAAAGTGACGTAAAAACAGAAGAGTTTTGGTCGACACCAGAAATGGATTGCATTTGAAATTTAGTTTAAATAATAGCTCACAATATATTCATATAATTTAGTTTAAGGTTTTTCTCATCAAATATCACATTATTTTCTGTACTGAATATATTAGAGAATGAAAGAGTGGCTCAGCAGGTGTTACCTATCATACGAACCGGAGCTGCTTTTCAATGCAAGGGATGCCGTTTATCTGACAACTGGGGGTCTTCACCAGTGACCACATACTAAGTAAAAGGATAGTGAAATCCGTTCTTTATATAAGTTGTGAGTCTTTTTTCTTCACTACAGCAACAGTTGAGGAATCGGCTCAAGTGTTCAACTGATGAGATTCTGGTCCGACTGACGTGTGTTTCACTGATTAAGAAGATTTAGAACTCCAAACAAGTCTAGAATAGATGTAACTTCAGCTTTACTTCACTATTCTTTATATGAATTTAGTTGAGAAAAATAAGAGTACATTCAGAGCCTTTGGCTCTGAATATTGGCTCTACTATACTATACATCTAAACTAACTATCCTTCTGGCGCTTCGATGATACTTCTGGTTAATACTTGTTTAACGAGAAATGCCTATAAAACTGACTAATAAGAAACATCAGTGCCTTTGAGTTTCAGTGTTGGGATCAAACATACTTTTCTACTGACATATGCGGGTAAGAGATGTGTCTCTAATAGTAATACAATATTAGTGATACTGATATTATCAGAGAGTAATGTATCCCACATAGATTTTATTCTCAAACATTGACTAACTTTTATTACTTAATATAAATTTAGTTTTGAGTCTTTTTCTCAATTGTATAAACACTTGTTGACACAATTCAATGAACGCTTACATATAATATATATATTAAATATTAGAAGAATAGATAGTATTATATTATATGTGAATGTTTTGTATAGCTTTGAGTAGTGAACAGTTATATTAAGCATTAATCTGTTCAGTAATCCATTCTATTGTAGAGTCATTTTTCTCTAACATAGAAATAAGTTGAATAAGTTGTTGCACTGGCGATAAAAGATTGCTCGTAAAATCACGGCACAGCATAGTTGCATAGTGTGTATGCATTTGATGGTATTTGTGCTAAAGAATAGCTGCGAATAATGTGTAGTGCTTTTGTAGATATCGATATATTGCCACATATATGTGCCACATATATATAGATGACATATACACTAAATTACAGTATATATACGTTGTATAGATCGCAATAGAGTTTGTACTCAACAGTAAGTTATATGTGTTGAACTCAGGCTAAAGGCACGAACTGGGCTTACTTTTCTCGGCGCTGGCAATAGAGACAAACACTGGCAAAACTGCAATACTCGTAATCCATTCTCTGTCAGATAATAGCATATTTTAAATGATAGGATTTCCAAGAGAAAAGAGAGTTTCAAAGGTTTTACATCGTATGAGACGTGTTTGCTATGAGTCTATGATTCGCTGTCTATGATAATAATGTGCTTATTTTGTGTTCCTCTCCCAATACAATACCATTTGAATCTCTACCGACTTTTTTCTCTATTACACAATTTTCTGACGCAAAATGATATAAAGTCTCAGTTTGTAAGACATGTGTAATACCTCATAAACCTTAATCGTACTTATTTTCAACTTAAAAGTTATTGCTATAAGTCTTTTAATAATAAATTCTCAAATAACTTGTTTTTACCGCAACTGACTTCAATTGTTGAACATTTCCAACAGCAGTAGCTTTTGTTAGCAATCAATAAATTATAATAGCACCTAGGTGCTATAAATCATTCAAATTATTTCATTAAATTTATTTTTTGATGTTTTGTTTGTTTTTTTCAATTTATGTATTTTATTAATAGGAGTCCATTAAAGCCGTTGAGTAATGAGAGATATTTTAAAAATTGCGACATTAAATCATTTTCTTAATTGTCAATCGAAGTAGCCAAGGCCTTTTGGGAATTTAGTTAACAAGTACAATAAATTAGCCAAGAAATCGAAAATGACAACTCAAAGAACACTTCTCTCATCGGAATTTTTTCCTAAATATCAGAGATATTTAACGATAGATATAACAGAGAAATACTCAGTTTTGATAGTTTTGACGCCTCAAAGACTACTTTCCGGTATAACACATAACTTCAATAAACTAATCGAAAGGAATTTTATTTTGATTATTGATTATAATATTTAATCAAAATATCTTTTAGTTATAATTATAATAATATTAAAATGTGCTTGCTTCAAACTCATATCACTAATGGTATATATAATACTTTATTACATTTGAAACGTTTATATTTAAATGTAGAACTCATAGACCACATGTAAAAGTGTATTAACATTTTTTCTAAATTAGTTACTAGGTTAAATATAAATAAATATGACTTACCATTATAACAAAAGTTGAGGTAATTTGGAGATTGATTGGAGGGTGAAGTTTGTGGACATGGACTAGGTGCTGTTTCTCCTTCAGTAGGACTCGAAGGCTGTTTGTAGGACCATTTAGGTGCATGATCAATTGGGTGTTTGGCTTTCTTGACTAGAAATGAGCGCGGCATTGTCTGCACAGGTGGGACATTGGATCTGATGCCAGTAATCTCCTGAAATCCTACTGACGACTCACTTTTCTCTCTCGCACTCAATCTCTTTCAAAGCAATTCGCTGAATGGCAGCGCGGGAACAATACCCACAAACTATATCCAAGAATTGTCAGACCATTTAGAGCATGAGCACAACTCAAGCTCTCTCTCTCTCTCTCTCTCTCTCTCTCTCTCTCTCTCTCTCTCTCTCTCCGACATTAGAGTCTGCACATTATGCTAGTTGTGCTGAATTGCCGTCAAATAAAAATTGATAAAAAATCTTTGTTAGTATTAATATAATTGAAGGGAAATTGTCATCACTTGTAATACTTTGAAACTCTTCTCATAAAGTTTCCAATGATTTCAATATTTTGTGTGTCGATCATCACATTTGCGAAACTACTTCTCATAACAAACAGTAAAACTTTTTTGTTAGCAAACAAAGGATGCAAAATATCAGTCGCTTCCAAAAAAACATTAATTTTGAGTCTTTTGATAATATATGCGCTAATTTATGCAAATACTAAATGTATTTCTTTTGTAAATATACATATCTCTAGACTTAAAGCTCTAATGATATTCATAATTCTTTATTAAAATATTCAAAACATTTTTCATTATTATTATTATCCAATAAGATATCTGTCAAACACTCTTTTTATATGAAAAAGAGTGAAACGAACACCGATTCTTACTTTTGCTTTATTTTTGACTAATTTCACAATTTATATTCTGCAAATTAAACTGATCTACTTAAAAAAAGACTCACTACTCAACAATATTGTCTAAAAGGGTAGACAACGCTCTAAACTTTACAATCAATTCATTCAACATTTCCTCAGATATTGACGTTAGTCTCAAATCCTTTAAAATAATTTCTATCGCTTTTCATAATTAATTATATAATAAAATCAATTAAATTAAAAAATTATAATTAGAGGAATGTAAATGAATTTGTCATTAAAATTGAATCTTGCAACATTATGGGAAATAAGAATAAGAGCACTCGATTGTTGCTCACCTTGTTACATTATAGCTTTAAGTAAAATTTCTTTATCGAATTTTATAGTAAAACATATATAAAGTCTTTTTTAGATGATTTACTTTTATTATCAAAGAAACATATTATCATGCAAATATGAATATTATTGAGTTGTTTATAAAGTTTTTAAAACTAGCATGAACACTTTTAGTTAATAATAAGTCATTTTCTGATTATATTTTAATTCAATATTTTGAATATTTTCACTTTAAAACTGTTTATATTTATTATTAATAATTTATATTCTATTGTCTTATAATTAGAATAAATTCATTATTGAGTTAATAGTCATTAATAATATCAAAGAATAAATAATTGTAATTTTGTGGTATAGACTGAGCTCAACACAATTTGATTAAATGAAAAATTAATGATTTTTATAAATTTAACTTGATCAAATTTTGTCTCAATTATGTCTCAATTTGTAAGAAATATAAAAAATGTTTGAAATTTGAATTTAAATATATTCACCTTGCTTCATTATCTTTTATATAAATTATCGATTTACGTCATTTCAAATTAGAATTGGGTCACTATTATCAAGGGAAATTTACTCGCTTGTTTAAAAAAGCAAAGAATCCAAAAAAGAGATGAAAAATTAAAAGTGAAGCTCAAACTCAAATAATTAAAATTTTAATTAAAATGACACAAACTTACCATTTTTGGATATATCATTGAAAGTAGCATGCTTCTCTATTTTTAAATCTCATTTAAATTAATGTCTTTAACTCTAACTTATTTCAAATATTTTTTTAGAGTTATTTTAATTTTGAGTAAAATTTGAATTCAATTAATTTGTTTTTTTCTGTGAGAAGGTCTTCATCTGAGGGATGAGTTAAGGGCTAATATAGTAGAGAAGGAATTGTTTGTGATATGAGCTACTGATCCATCCATTATTCTGAGTTAACAAGAAATTTATCAGAAAATCACAATATTGGGTCATTTTTGACGCTTTAGTTACGTATAAAACATTAGATTAACCAAAAGGCGAGAAAAATAAGAAAAAGCGGAGAAAGTGTTGAACTGTTTGCACAAAATATGAAATTGTTTGCACTGAATATATTATATTATAATAAATTAAATTAAATAACCAAATAAAAAGCGTAACGCAAACAGAGCTCTGAGAATAGACGAGTCGTTGATCTGATTAAAAGCTCAAACAGTATTTGATTGTTTGGTTTTATCTGATAAGTGATAACTTGTGACGAAATATACGCCAAAATATCAAACAAAATATTATATAAGAAAAAATTGAACCTTTTTTTGTGTGTCTTTCACTTTCTGCTTATATTTTAATTTATTTGTTGGCATCTCTTTTCATCTGTGCTTCAACTTTAAGAAAGAGATCAATTTAGGCCACTCTTTCACTACTCTCTAATATAGTAGTGAAGAGAGCACTGCAGCAAAACTGCAAAACTGGTGTCTTTGTATAGATTTAATGTTCATCAATAAATGGTATTCAGTGCTGATGGCAATGATGGCAATCTCTGCTCTGGCAGTACACCAGTACTGGCAATACTCTGCACTGTTCTCGCAAAGCGTCTTCTGATCAAAACTGCTTGGATTCTCATTTTTGGTCTTTTGTGTGTCAAAAGTAAAAGAAAAAAAAGTTAAGCATTAATGTGATCCACTTTTTGTGTGCAGTTCATCCTTTTATTCCTCCTCCTTCTCGTGACTGTGCGCTACACTTTTGCATTGAATTTGTGCAACAATTGCAGACGCATTGCACCACTCCATACACTTTTGGTTTACAAACGACACTCTTTTTTTGAATAATATTTAAATGTTTTGAATGGAATACAACTGAATTAAGTAATTAAGTTGTGCTCACATTTTGTGTCCATATATTCATCAGTTAAGAGCAGATGTAATGGAGACAACTGTAGTCACTATTGTGTCGTCCAATAGTTTTGACTTTCAAACCATTAGAGTCATTGACTAAAAGCAAGTTTAGAGCAAACGATGGGATCAGACATCACGCATATGATGTGTTTGCTATGACTTATGACCATTAAGTGTATATCGTATTTGTTTCTCATATGGAAAGGATAGTGAGTAGAGATTTAGGTGAACTCAAATTGTAAGAGAGCTCATCATATTTGGATTTATATAATAGAAAGAGCAGGTGCTTTTACTTGTGCTTTTACTTTTGGTTTTACTTGTTTTCTGAGTTGTGCTCTTACTTTAGCCTCACATAAGCTTATGATTGTTCATCAAAGTGTTGATGTGTTGATGAGCGCTATTACAACAATACTATTAGCCTTTAGAGTAGAGAAGAGAGTAGAGAACCTCCAGTCTTGTTGTTGGGCCAAACTTTATGACAAAATGATGTGCGATATGTTATGGTTGAATGTTATGTAGAGCTCTATACGTGTTTCGATGCATTAATGAGTGATATTATTATTATCACATACTCTGACCTATAAATTCATTTTTGTGAGCAAAACCTCTTATCATAGTTTTATAGCAAATCAAAAGAACGCGAATTAACGGTTCAGCAAATATTAAATTCATCAATGAATTGATATGACGGAGAACTGTGCCATCAATTTATATTCAAAAGGGTTGGGGTCTTGAAAGGCATTCTGTTCTATAATGTATTATGTATTTGGTATTTGGAGGCACTAATGCTTTGAGTATCAAAACAAAGGCCAACACAACAACGCATTCATTTTTAATCAAAATCCAAACCAAAGGCACACAATCTATAAAACGTAACAATGAATAAGAGCTCATTAATTGTGTGGAAACGGAGAAAAGTTAAAGCAATTAAAACCACTCCCCGAACAAACTCTATGGTAAACATTGTATAATATATATAAAGTGAGTAAAACATTTAGCAAATGTTACTTCACTAATATATAATGGGGTATATAATGTATATAATGTGATCTTATATTTTAGTCCAGAGCTCAACACACGGTCAGAGCTGTAGATCAAGTCTGGCATAAATTAATTTTACGTCTAATGAGATTTCATTCGCCGACTGATTCAGTACTCAAATACTACCAAAGCTTTTGGTTTAATGGGTTTTGATAAACGCTTTATTATTTTGAGCCATCAATGGACCGCTTTATCCACGATTTCTATTGCAGTGCTACCAGTCTTGTGACTCGAGTTCAACCATAAGTGATGCCATGCATGACACTGATATCGGACTGACATCAAAAGCATAACTGTTGCCATGAAAGCCATAATTCATAGAAATAATAATTATAATACAGTTTTTAATATCTATACAATAGTTATGCAAAATTGCGACAATTGCACTGATTTTGACATTTTGTTCGCCCATTACTTCCATTACTCTATTTGGAAGTCAGCCTTTAAAACGAGTCCATCCGATAATAAGAGTATAATATTTCGTACTTAAAATGTTATATCACTCAAAGCCATAACATTCACAACGTTTTAAAGTCATTTATTTTGATTTTTAACATTTTAAAAGAGAAAGTGTACACCAGAGACACACAACTGACGTTAGATCGTCCTTTCACTCTCCTTTCCCTCTCCTTTCACTCTCCTTTCACTCTCCTTTCACTAGTATTGACTCCTATTCGTTACTTTTGCCCGTTTAGACCAAATGCTCAGACCATCATTTGTTAGGTCATCGCTGAAAACTCAGCGCAACACCATATATGTTGTCCTTCCTATTAGAAAGCCTCTGATCACTGGTTTCGGTCATTAAGTTCAGGAAATATCTGGTCTTATATTCGTGGAAATGAAAATATTTCATATGAATAGCGATATTAAGTAATAAAAAAATTTTGTTTTCATTCATTCTTTTGAGTTTTCATTCATTTCTCTCTTAACCCTCAAAACAATTGAAAATTCTTTCTTTTCATTCAATTCAGAGAATTGAGCGTCACTTCGATCAGTCATACAGAATAATTTCAACAAGGTTATTGATCAAATTTGCTCTTAGACGTGAGATGGGGTCTAAAATAATCTTGATTAAATTTGGATTGAAATTTGTTGCTTTTAAAAACTGAAGTTCAATCGAATTTGATATTTGAGGGAAAGACTCAAAACTTAGCCAACATTAGAGGTTTGCTTTGATTTGGAATTATTTGATTTAAGATATGTAGCTCATATGTATCTTGCTCATATTTGTTCAATAGATATTTATATTAAAGAAATTCAGTTTGAGTTCGGAAACATCTGAACGTTTGGCCTAACCGGTGGTCATTGTGGGTAATGTATCAAAAAGTATGTCCTATTATTTAAGCCATTACTGATGTTAGAGTAAGTCAACAGTGCATTGAATGCGCTCTCAATTTATATGTGAGTAGTGGTGGTATACAAAAAGGCCATTACATTAGGATTATATTTTGGCCATTTTGAACACTTTTTTTGTTGCAATGATAAGTCAAGTCCCCTGTGATTGAGACACATTGAGTCATAGTTGGAGGCACAGACACATGGAATTCGGTGCACTACCGCTCCAATAATACATACAATTTGATACAACCAATCCTTTGTAAGAGAGTTCCCAATCTTCAAGAAATGGCAAAAAACAACAGTTCGATCCACTCAACTGAGTCTTAGTTTTTCATCGCTTTAGTAATGTTTAGAGCACTGGTAAAGCACTGGTAAAGCACTGGTACAGCACTGGCAGACAAGTGACTGTAGAGTTTGTTAGACATCTTATAAATGAAAAGATCGTCATTCAGTACTTTTGGGAGATTCACAATATCCGGAGAACGTGATTTGTCTGAGCGCTGGTCTATTGTCTTACGCCATTGTCCCCGAAGGAAATCCGATTGTATAATATGAGTCTAACGTAAACTAACTTCAAATTTCTATTCAGTACTCATTCACTCTTTCCTAAAGCGCTGTCATTTAAAGTTCATTATTAACACAAATTTACAAAAAATTGTCTAAAAGTTTATTCACTAAAACTTAAACCTAATTTGTGTCTTAATCTTAAGGCACAAACATAGGATCGAAGAGGGCTTTACATTGTTTGCAGCGCATAGACATAACACCGATATTGGCGTTAATAACATTTTTTACCCTAAACTCTATTAAAATAAATGAACTCATTTAGTTTGAGCTTAATTTTTTGCTCTAAGAGAGAGAGAGAGAGAGAGAGAGAGAGAGAGAGAGAGAGAGAGAGAGAGAGAGAGAGAGAGAGTCACTTCTTTGCCATTATTGTCTAAATTGGGTTCTCTTTTATTTTTAATTTTGGTGTCCGTCCATAACACACTTCCATAGAAGAGATCCAAAGCACTGAAATGGTTGACTCTATTATCTCATAAAATACAGAATTGTATTATAAACGCTAATGAGTAGATCACATCTGAATACTAAGGAGTTTATGGCAGTGACACAGGTGTTCAACAGAGAAGAGTCTTTTGAGGGCACACTTAATGTAATTGTAAGTCAATATCGTTGAGAATTTTTTTTCATTTGAGCACAACTTTTATAGACTTTGTTCTGATTTTTGTTAATATATTTTATTATGAACTCAAAGTAAAAGTATTGTCAATCAATAGAACAATAGACAACAATTGACAGCAATAGAGCCCGAAGTCACGCGTGACTCAGTTCTGGCGACAGTTATTATTATGTTTGAGAGTAAATATACGGAACCCTTTGCTCTTTATATCTGTTGATCTCTTGTTTGCGAGTCAGTCGGTATTTGTCAGAAATTATTTGCCATTCAATACAATGAGTAGTCATCTCTTATTTGATGTGAGACTACTTTTTTGGTTAAGAGAGCACTTGAGTCGCCAATAGATCCACTACGAACCACCTGTGCTCTGGTCCTTATTATTTGAGCCAAACTTGAATCTATTCCATTATCTCATTTCATACACTCTTATAAAGACTTTATTGGAAAAAGTAAAGAGGTATGAGTTGATGATCGGGTGCAGCAGCTGTTGACTCAGTCCTTCCATCAGACTTCTATCAGAGCCGTGACGTTATTGTAGAGCCAATGCCTCACTTCCTTTAGTACTTAACCGGAAGCGATATTTGGTTCGGTATTGCAATAACCGAATCGATTTCAGACTCAGAGATCTATAGAAATGATTCCCACATTTGGCCCAAACTTTTCAAACAATTGATTATATTTTTCAACTTTTATTGAAGACATCGTTTGTCAGATAAAGAATTCGCTTTATTTGAATGAATGAAAAATGAATTAAAAGTATAAAAATTGAATTTAAAATTGAAATTGAAATGCATTTCTAACTATCTTTAATAGTATCTAAAATAATAGTTAGAATAAGATCTAGTTCACTTACAATACTCATTCATCAAATACTTTGTTTTGCAAATCGTAAGAAAAGTTTCAGTTAATGAAGAAATTAAATAAATGAAGTGTTGATTAAAGTGAAAGAGAAGTGAAAATACAAAAACAATTGGTTTAACGAAGGAATGGTTCATATATTTGACAAAATTTGTTCACAAATATAAGTGATTTAATCGAATGCGAAAAAATTCAATTAAGTTTAAATGATTAGTTAATCAACGAGAAAATGATTTTGCTTGCTAATTTTGTGCTAATTACTAATTAAGTGGAAAAGAATAAATGTTTTGCTTAAATTAGTTTTTCTTTTGATCTAAATTTGTTTTTACATCAAATATTTTAATTGAATAGAATTTGTTGTTATCTATAATAAGAGGAGAATCTATTATTTGTTAAAATATTTTTAGGTTCGTAGAGGGAAATGGCGATGGAATGGCAGCAAAACTGGTGATACCCATAGGGTTTGCCTGAAGTCGCTTCTGGAATATGAGAATTGACGCAAACGGTTATTGGAGAGCGAACTGACATTAACAGATAGGATTTCCAATATGTGTGCATCGAATATAGATATGAGACAATACTGACAATACTGCACACCATAATATCCATATATTAGTGAATAAGGCGTATATATAAAGTAAGTCATAGATTTTATATAAAGCAAAGAAATGCTTATCCAGTTATCAACAGTAGATATCAACACATATGACCGAAGGGAGTAATGCTCTAATACTGGTATATAAGTTGAGATCACACACAACACAATCAGACATTCAATACAAATATTATGCTTATATTATAGCCTCTGATAGAAAAGATGGCAAAAGCGCTCAAATAATACAACGATTTTGATTGCGTTTACGGCACGGGATATAAAGTTACCGATAATAATGAAAACCTAAAGTAAATTCCAGCAACAATTCCACACATATTGTGGGACACATACAGAGTGTGTGATGAGAAATACTAAATATTATTCAAACATTGGAAAAGTACAGCAGAAAAATAGGAATTCCACTTAAAAAGATGAAAGTTTGGCCAAAAATCAACTGTTAGTGTATGGCATTCACGTAAGCATTTGCCTCATATTCACTAAATTTTTAATAATTGAAACCTTTTATATGAGAGTATTATATGTATGGAGAATATATATTTGGGGTTATATATATTCTATGATATTTTCTACAATTCAGGTCTGAGTGAAAAAATAAATTCTGTTTTTCATCTCTCACTCACTTCTCTGTCGGAAATTTATAAGAAAAAAGAGAAATACAAATACAGAGTAAAACTGAAAATTAAATAATCGTATTTCAAATATTAGTTTTGATGGTATACTTTGATGGATCAAAATTCTTTTAAAATTCTTTATGAGTTTTGCCACAAAATATACGAATTTTGTTTTCAAACCTAATATTAAATTTTGAGCCAAAAAAAAACTATGGAATCGATTTTGTGTGCAATTAAGTATGAATTTGGGTCTCATATAAGTCTCATATAAAAAAGATGAGCGCAAACCCCAACTCAATGCGAACAATACAAACGAGTTGTTCCTCTCCGCGACTTCCTGTCGTTGGCCAGTCAGCCACTACTTCCTGAAGAGCGGTCTAAAAGGTTTTGCAGATCAGAGGAGATGGACATCACTCTCAATGAGCGGTACATAAATCATGTTTTAAACAAAAACTTCAATGAATTACTGAAATCCATTGAAAGATTGGCACAAAATATTCTAATAGATATTAATATTGTGTTACGAACTGCACAGTTGTCAGCCTTTTTTGTCACACATTTATAACATTTTATATTTTCAATGATTAAAAGATGAAAGACTTTTGATTTAACTTTTGATTCACTTTTTGTAATATAATATAATATAATATATGATTCTTATGAGACATCGGGTGCTTAAATCAATTGCCAGATCCGATAGATTGTGTCCTAGAATTACATTTTTGCCACTAACGCTAAACTGCTTATTTGTTCATTGAGTCGAAAGGAGTCGTCTTTTCAGAGCATATAATATGTAGTCATTGATTCATTCATCTCTGGATAGGGCTTATACTGGAATGAGATTGACTGCATTGAGAACTTGTTAGATTTGGTCTATAATTTAGTATATGATGAATGTTGCAAATGTGTCGCTCTATTGTATTATAAGCAGACATTACACGTGAGACTAACAGAGACTAACACATTGTAATCTCAAATTTGTTGCCTTTTATGAGAAACGCATTATTCCGTATGAAAACGAGGCCTAAAACAAGACTTACAGACATTACTGTTTCGTATAATAATAAGAACTGACTATCAATTATAGCTTAACAACAAAAATCAATTCACGAATAATTCTGTGCTCACATCACATAACTCTTACTTTTGATCTGAAGAGAAACTGAAAAAAATGGCAAAAATTATAACTCCTTATAACTCTTTGCAGAGAAATGTGAGCCAATATGTTTGAGCGCATATTTCTAAGTGTATTACCAAATGTATTACCAAATATTAGCAAATATATTACCATAATCAATTTTAAGATCAATAAAATTTGTTGCTTTTTTCAAATCTAAACTAAACGTTAGACTATAATAAAATTTTATATAAATTGAAAATTTGTTTTTGATATAAACCATTAGTGAAATAAATTGAATGCATTGAAGTTCTTTATTATCTTATTTTAATTTAGTATTTGATGTGCATTAAAATTGTCTAGGTGATAAATTATAGTTACCAACCAATGGCTGCGAGGCCTCAGCTCTACATAAAATAGTAAAATACGACTGCATTATATCAAAGTTTAATCAAACAACACGTTAACCATAGCACTGATCATATAATAAAAAGAGGAATTCACTTCTTTCCATACCTCAGGTATTCTGTTTACATAGAATATGGTATTCATCGATAGAGTGAACCTTACTTTAAGTCTATACTTTTCTATGTATTAATAAAATATTCGAAAATAGTTTACTCGACAAAAGAAAATCAAAACCATAACAAACAAAGTTTATAAAAATAAAGTTAAGATAAAAAAGTTGTGATATTTTTGAGAATTTTTGAGAACTCAATATTTAGGAGTTTAGACCTCCGGCTAAATGTATGAAATCAAAAACCTTTGTTGATATCATTGTGAACCCTATCCCTATCACTGAGAGTGTGAGTATAAGCACTGCCTGTTTAGTCCCGACTGATATTTTAGGTCTTTAAAAACGCATTGCTTATCACCATCTCTTCTGCACTGAATAAAATAGGTCTGAGTCATGCCATAAGCCATACGCTTTTCAATAGTAAGTCATGTTATTGTATTTCCTGCACATCGGTTAGTGCCCGAACCGGGTCTGCGTTTGGATTATCCTCTTTATCGTAACAGACATACAACACACGCAACAATGGGGTGGATCTCTACAGACATCACATCAACACATCACCGCCATTACAGACAACACTATTCTTCTCTGATATCAAAATATATTTCTGAAGAATAAGAGAGGGGAGAGAGAGAGAGAGAGAGAGAGAGAGAGAGAGAGAGGACATGATTCGGATATGTATAATATGCAGAATTCAGAAATGGCTAAAAGCCTGGAAACACGAAATGATGAGAAGAAAAGCAGTCAATAGTGAATTGTTTCGAACCAAATGACAGCAAAAACCAAATAATTTTTGCTTTCAAAGTCACGAACTCATTGAGTATATGATTGAGTAAAAGCTCTGTTCTATTACTATATTACTATTTATGTCTATTTATTGTGTGTTTTGTATAGTTATGCAGTCATAACACACATCCAATGAAAAGAGGCTTTTGTTGGCAACACTGTTATCAAAACGTTAAAAGCGAAGCAAAATTAGAATAAATGCATTATTAGTATTAAACGTATTTGTTTTGCATAAACAGAGTCACACTTTCACTCAATTGAATTGAGGCATAAGACAATTGCTCGGAGTGTATGTCAACTTATGTCAATTGAGTCGCTTTTCCTCAATTTGAATATTAATAGAGAAAAGTCTGTTTGAATTTAATTCTATTATTTCATTAATGCAAATATGGAAATCAAATCCGGTTTTTGCGTTCACTCTTTTACTTCTCTTTTGATAATTCATTTTTTTGCAAATATTTGAAATACAGAATATATTATTAAATTTGTATTTTTAAATGTGAGCAAGGCAACATAGGCAACTATCTATTGAAAGTATGGCAACCATAGCAAGTATGGAAACTATCACTTATTTATTTAATGATCGAAAGTACGCCAAAACTTAGTTATCAATAATTTTTTGCACGACATAATACCCGAGCAGAATATCAAACACATCTATAATTTGCATTAGTATTCAATAACAACGACTAGAAAATGATTGAAGACTTCCTTTAAATATGAAAACTTTAAAGACATTTAAGTTTTAATATCCTGAAAGTTGAGTCAGTGCTCAACCGTTTTTCATTTTTTGATTTTTATAAATCTTAACTAAATCTCATTTCTGTTGACTCACTTTACGCTTAGAAAATGAAAACGATATGAAAATTATGTGAATCAATACAAATGTTTGATATTAAGTTAAAATAAACTAAATGTATGCACACATCCATACAATAGAGATATGCCTACAAATCAATGGATATTTTTTTCTCTTTTAATATAAATTTTGAAAATTTATTTACATTTCATTCATATTTTATTTGTTTATCTTTTTTCTATTAAATTCTAACTAAAGGTATCAAAAAACTACATAATTTGTATATTTATATCACAATTCGATAAAATAAGCAAGATATATTTTCGTTTTTCACTTAACTGTTTCATCGATTTAATCAGAAATATAAACATAAAAGGGTTATCCATTGATTGAGACTATTTTCAACTCTACAACTCGTGATATAAGTTTTGTTATTTAATATTAGAAAATCAATAAAATGAATCAATAAAATGAATTTAATTCAATGATTAAAATTCAATAGAGTTCTCCATAGAATCAAATGAATAAAATCATCATGGTAACTTCATTTGAATGAATACATATTTTCTTTAATATTTACAAATGTCCAAGTTATTTACTTTATAATTTAAAAAAATGATTCATCTTGGAAAAAAATTTTAAGTCAATTATAATGTCTATCTATAAATAATTATATTTTAATTTTTCACCAAAAAAGTAATAAATATACCAAGAAGTTTATTGAAAATGTTCTAGTAAATTATTTATTTTTAAATTTAAAAAATTTTAAATAAATTTATATCAACTTCTCATTTGATGATTCAATTACCATGTTTATGTTTAGGCATTACACCCAACTTATGCCCTATTCTTTTTTTTTAATTTTCTAATTGAACAAGGTATCAACTAGTTATGATTAATTTCAAAAGACTCTTAAAGTTGTTATAAATTTTATTTAATATTTAAAAAAAATTAAATTTATTTTTGATTTGAATTGAAACCCAAATTATTCACTTTTTTGATAATTCCAATTAGAGTTCAAAATTTGTCATATTTCCAAAATTATCTAGAAAGTTGCATTAGAATATTTTCAATTGGATCCCTATAAAAAAATTAATTATATGAGTATTCCATTCAAAGTTAATAATATTAATTAATAAGAATTATAAAAAAAAGTCAATATTTTTATTATTTTCATAAATTAGGTTATTTTTTTAACTATTTAAATCTATTTATATAAATAAATTTATATTATAATTAGTATTAATGGAAAATTCTATTATAGAAATTTTATTAGAAAGTTTGTAAAAATTCTCCTGGACAAACATTACATTCCATTTTCAATTTTAAAGTTTTAACTCCCATTTCCGTTAAATTGTAGATAATATAAATCTCAAATATAAAGTCAAAAGAAATTAATGTTAGTTTATATAAAAACTTAAAGTATATTACAATTAGTCATAATTAAAATAACTATTATTTATTAAAATTTTTGATTAAAATTTGAAGTTTTTTAAACAAATCAATTTATTAACTAATTTTTAGTGCAATTATATATCGAAATATTTTTATTTTTTTTGGCGAAAATCCCATTATTCCCGTTCAGACAAACGGGTTTATTATCTCTTCGGTATGACTTACAAAATGACTGCTATTTCCTCTCGTGAAGGAACGGGAGTTTAAATTTTGAGATCCATTTGAGTCCTTTTGATTTATTTATCAAAATTTTGATTTTATTTAATAAATTAATACACATTAAGTGATATAAACTTGCTTATTTATTTTCAATATCTTTATATGATAATATGAATAAAATATATAAATTATACTTTAAGAGAAAATGAACCCAGTATCACCTAGCATGATTTTAAAAAAATTAATTATATCTCTAACTTAATGAAACCTTATATTAAAGTCAGAATAACTGAAAAGTCTTTTCAATGTTTTCTTTAGTTTTGTTGTATTTGTGTCTTATTTTCCAATATTTGGTGATAAAAGTGATAAACGAAAGAGCGATGAGATGACAATCAAATAGAATTTTAGCGATAATTCAAAAAAAAGTTGGAATAAATGGAGAAAAAAAGACAATTGGGTTGACAGGAATGAGCAGTCAGTTGAGGACATGTTGCTCACAGTCACTGGCATTTGAAGCGGAATAATCGCAACTCTGGACAGAATGCCTGATTGCTTATCAAAACTATAAATACTTCGATATCAGAATAACTATCAGTCCATTGAGACTGAGTCGAGTCAGTTAACGAAAAACGCTTTTCATCTGCCATTTGGCACAACGCCATACACTGTGCCTAAAGTAATGATACCACTGGACTCGTGCTGGCAATGGCTGGCATCAGATCCACCGCTTGATATGAATTTTTTTGACTCATAATTTAATTCGATCGTCACTCAAATAGTGAGACCACTACTAATATCACCGAATCATCACTTTTTGCTCATACAATGAATTTCAAGTAGTTTTGGTCCAACGATTGCCTTTCAATTCAATTATTTAATTAAATTCATTATAAAATTAATATCTTTTAGTTATTCGATTCAAATCTAAAATTAATTCAAGAATTTTTGTGATTCACAAAAAATCTCATTTTTGGAGCAGAGCTAATACCAGCGCTCAAACTTCCGATGCCTATCATCGTTCAAATAAGTGGTGAGAATAAGCAAAAGCTTAACTCAAGGTTTAATTCAGCGAAACACTATTTAATGGGTTTTCCATTTAGAAATTACTCCAAAATCTTTGGCTAAAAGTTTTCATTAATTTTTTTCTTTCAAAATATAATTAATTAATTTTTTCTAAACGATTGAATGAATAAACGCTAAAATTAATCAAAAATAACTACAAATAAGAAAATTTGTTAAAATGTGTTTTAATGGTCTGATTCTTGAAATTTTTCAGTGCAAACATTTATGCGAAACTTTGAGTCTCTGATGCGTAAACTTAATTCTGTGAACCTCTCACTCATTCTCTGTTCCTATGCTGTGCTCTCTTTCTCTCAGTGACTCTCCAGTGATGCCATCCCTTCTCCACTTTGATCTGATTCACTAACCATTCATTTGAAAACTACTTTCTCTACTCTTTTACTATACATTTAAGAGACAAGACTTTTAATTAGGCGCCGGTGCGAACCGTACAGCCGTATAACAGGTGCTTAATGTGATGATGTGGTCGGTGTTAATTAAATTGACCCCTAATTATTGCCGCGTAATAAAGCGCTTTGAAAATTACATTGAATTCAATTCCTTTCAATCAAAAGAAGATTCAAAACATTTTCATTGAATTTATTTGAGAATTATTAAGCATTTGATATAAATCTTACTCTTTATTCAGTTTATTTCAATTCTTTGCAGAGAATTATAATAATAATAATAAAAATATAATTTAAAACTGAAAACTATTGTAATTTTATTATTATTATTATTAATATAATTCATTTTAAGAGACATACAGACATACAGACATACAATTTTAATGCAGTCATTATAAGTGCAATAATTTTCATTCTTATTATATGTAAAAACTATTATACGAGTTGTGAGTAAAGAAAAATCATTACATTCACAACATTCACATTCTTTTGTGTCGGCCTATTGTTAAATGGCCTGGAAGATAACATACACTAAAATGGAAAATAAAGTATAAATGACGAGAGAGAGAGAGAGAGAGAGAGAGAGAGAGAGAGAGAGAGAGAATGTGAATTAGGCTGAAATGATTTGAAATTTTTGAGGCAATTTCTAGGAATATGTAAAACTGCGTCAAAATGTCGTATTATTGTGTAAACGGTCACAGATTTGAGAGGCTTTTGATATGTCGGCGACAAAACTTTATTGGACGCCATTTAGTTATTGTATTGAATGTAAGAAATGCGGTTCAGTTAAATAAGAAGTGATCCACAAATATCTAGATTTTATGGCCGTTATTCTGTGCTCATCATTATTATAGATATAAAGTGGCTTTGAATGGAGTCAATGGTATAATTCATTGGATTCGTTGCGAGTGTTGAAAATGGGAACCAATGCTATCATTCCTTAAAAATGGTTTTATATTTATATTTGTTTTAAAATTGTTGTTCAAAACTCAAGATTCATAGCACAGCACTACCTGTGAATTGCATACATTAAGAGTTGACTGATTGCAAACTTAAATTCCTGACAAATGACTCGAAAACTTTATTCGTTTTTTACTCAACAGTAAAGCCTTGAGTGAAACATAGCTATCGTCAGAGCGGCGGCACATTTGCCAACTCGACTGCTATGACTTCCATAAACATTATTTCCATAAATGCATCCCTGGGTCTATTCCATAATGGCATACATCTGGTGAATACTGATGTTGACATACTGTTGCTCTGCACAGTTAAGACACCGAGAGATTTGTGCGACTCATCCATTGAGTGACAAATCTATATGAATATAACTTTATGTATGACTTAATATTAAACGCATATATCATCGCAAAGAATAAAAGAGAAAAACTTAACAAAAGTTTTTATATTCAACTAATAATAGACCAAAAGTTTTCGCCATAAAAATGGAAAACAAGAAAAACAGTCAAAAATACTATTATATAGAATATAATGAATTTGAAAAAGTTGTGTAAAATCGAAACTCCGGAAAAAGTCCATCAACTCTGGGAACTGCTCTTTAGAATACAAATGGGAATGTGTTGCCAACACTGCTTACAAATGATGGCGTGTTTGCATCAATACTTACTCTCCATATATAATGAGTGCACATCCATGTATTCTAAGGACAACAATATTTTCATATGAATCAAATCAATTCTTTGACCGCATATTAGGCCTTACATTATATACAAAGAATCGGTTAAAAGTCATTTCAATTAAGAATTACAGGAATCAATTAAATAGTAATTTAATTTCATTTAAATATTTGAAAAATATTATAAAATTTATCTAATTATAAGCGAACTATCAATAGATACGATCAATAAATAAGATGACTAAAGATGTGCCAATTATTCAAATAATTAAATTGAAAGCTTTAACTTAAAAGTAGATAAATGTCTAAAAATATAAATTTTCGATAACAAAACCAATTAATTTAAAACTTTAAGAAAATGTTAACCGTTTTTTCGTTAATATTAAAGAAAAAGCATTTCGTTTATATGAGTTTCAATTTTAAATTTTACTTAAAATAAGAAAAAAAAGTTGATATGATTACAAAGCACTTTATTTAAGGCACTTCCTCTCTGGTAAAGTCTAACACCTGGTCGTAGACTACATTTAGAAGAGAACGTGAATCGAAATTCAACAAAAGGCCAGTTTTCAGTATTACATACATTTTTTATACACAAAATAAGACAATTTCCACTTTTATTAACTTTTGGAGCATTCAATTCACTCAAAGCTATATCTCTAATGTTTTTGAGTAAATGATTATTATTTTCATTTTGTTTTTAACTTTCATTTCTTATAGAATGGCGTAAAAAATTTGATTCTTTCTCTTTCTATGATATCATGAAAAGAAGTAAATTTAATTTTCAAATATATTTCAATTCTAAACTCAAAACAGAGTTAAAGAGAGTCAAGAAATTCATCAAAACTTCAGAAATATTCACAAATTAGATAATCATAAATTATTAGTTTCATAAAAATTGTACATGCTAATCCCAATCATTGAATCTTCATTTATTCTTATCTATTGTATTGTAAGCCTTTGAGGATTGAAATCAGTTTGATCTAGTCAATTTTAGTCAATTTTATATATTCGATTGAAACAAATTCGAAAGAAAAGAATAGAATTTATTTTATTTTATGTAAATATGTTTTTAGACTTAAAACTATTTGCGGTGTTTGTGGTTTACATCAGGAATTCCAGTCTAAGACATGAAGTGTTTGAGGGCTTCAAAAGTCTGATTTCGAATTTACATAAATCGCCCAAACATTCACTTCTCTGACATCTGATAAGCTTTGGTTTTATCGATGTTTTCTTATTCTACACTACTTTTACGAATTCACACAAGAATTTCACAAAAATTAGATCAAATGAAACAACACAATAGGTCTCTCTCTCTCTCTCTCTCTCTCTCTCTCTCTCTCTCTCTCTCTCTCCCTAACAATTGGTAATGTTGTGTATTGAGAAAAACTTGTTGTTTGTGTGATTGTGTTTTACTATTTAACGCTTTTCTGTCGAAAGTGTATTGAAGTTTGTATTTCGACAATATATGAGTCTAAGTGTAAGTCTTATTCTTTTGTTTTGTTTCTATTGATGTTTGGATGCCTCCAATCCTCAAAACTGTTGTGCATTAGTCTGTGCTCTGATAGCAATGATTGTATTTTAGTGTATGAGTAGCTCAGAGCCAATTTTGTTGTGAAGCACAGACAGCAAAGACAGTACAGACATCAGTGAAAGCACGTAAACCAATTGAACATCTAATACAAAACACAACTAATTGGAAAGGAGAGCTTTATGAGAGCAACTGGTGCACACATACCAGTGCATATACCAGTGTTGCTGACGTTCAAGTCGTGATGCCTTTAAGATCTCTCGTGGGATATTTGTTCACTACTCAACTCATTCTTCCATCTCTCGCTTTCTCGTCTCAGTTGACGCTTATTTATATTAAGCATTTCATTATACCATTCACACAATCACACAAACCTTCCCTTCTCTTTGTTCTGCCATTATTTGCCATTTCATGAAACAAAACTAAATATTCATTTCTTTATTTTCTTAAATAATTATCGAATTTAAATATATTTTTGTTATTTATTTAACAAAATTAACCGTTGGTTCAACTTTTGGTAAACTTTCGAAATCATTATAAAAGAAATATTCAGTGAATTCTCGAAATGAAATTAATGTTCGTTTTGTGCATAGAATTGATTACAACTTTAAACAGAAATTGGATTTAATTTCGATTAAATTTCAAATAACTTGAACTACAAATATATGTTCTCATGAGTTGTGGGCGAATCTTAAATATAATGATAAGAAAAGCGATGCCCTTATATATGCCTTATATATCCTTATATACCCTTAACGGTCATTATTTAATTCTGAATCGAAAACCTCAGGAAATAAAGCATCAAAAGAAATGGCAAAACACTGGAGAAAATTGAACAAAGAAACAGAAAAGAGATAAAGAAGAGGCAAAGAGAGGAAAAGAGAGGAAAAGAGAGCCAAAGAGAGTGAGGCACAAATGAAGAGTGCACTGAGAATAAGAGAGAGTCAGAGAGTGAAAAAGAGTATTGGATATCAAATACATTAACTCATTCTATTATAAAACGAATATACTTTCAAGTATTGGTCTGAACCACAAATAGGAAGCGATGCGATGCAAAGCACGTCAATTGGCATAAAAATAATAGGAATAATACTGGAAAAGAAACCCCTCTGTGTTGGTGTACTGCAGGCAAGCCTTCACTGATCAATTGGAATACGTCACGGACACACTGCCAACACATTCCATAGGGATTCCTCTCAAATAAATTGAGGAGTGCTGTAGTAGAAGGCATACAACACCAGATCAACTCTCGTCTAAAACTACTGCCTTTTCTTAACTCCAGTTTTCTTGACTTTTATATCGACTTCTTTTCCAAATAATTTTCTCTGTTTTAGAAAATTCTCATTTTTTTTCTCTGAACTAACGTTTAATATAAGATATTTAGGTCTGTTGTGCGTCACATAATTGCCAGAACCGTTTAGACCACTAACACTACTCATACCACTCACACCACTTACATCATTACAAATCCCAATTCAGCACAACTTTACTTCAGTTTAAGTCTTTGAGAACATCTTTTACTCCGTTGAAGACTAACGTATCATAAATTAAGTCTTTGTAATCAAAGTATGTTTTTGATTGTTTATTATTGTTCAAATCATTGACCAAGATTAATAAAAGAATAGAACCTCAAACAAGGAGAGAGAGAGAGAGAGAGAGAGAGAGAGAGAGAGAGAGAGAGAGAGAGAGAGAGAGAGATGCAATAGTATGGCCACAACGTTTCAAAACAAGTTGTTCTCAATTTGTTTGCATCATTGCATCGAACGCACAATTGGTTGTCCATTGAGTGACTCCATTCCTCTATTCCTCCAACAGATATATTTTCAATTGGATTCAGAGTTACCGATAAAGTAATGGCAGGCATTGAAAGGCAGTCAATAGTCTGAGCCGTTTGTAGCCATTATTATAAGAATATTGTTTTGTTTCATAAACGATGTTATGAGCGAAGCACTCGTTTGGAAGGCTATACGAAAATCCAATCATCAGATAATGATGTAGAAGACGACTAAAGCAACGAATGAATAGATGAGCGGCTGATCAACACTAATAAGTTAGAGTTTGGTACTAACGGATTGCTGACCAGTTGTCCAATAAAACAACAAATGATTTAATTGAACTCAAACTCAAACGAATTCATCGAAAATAACGTCAATTAAATTGAATTCATATAAACACAACATATGATACACAAAATGAATGATTGCAATGATTGCCATTCATTTCCATTCAGTTTATTAGAGGCCAAAACTGATGTTCTGTTACTTTCCGTCATTATATTATTCATTGCTCGAGGCTTTATCTTCTGTTGCTCTTCACTCTCTATACTCTTCACTCTCTTTACTCTTCACTCTCTTCACTCTTCATATCTTTTTATTTCAGGTTATATAGAAGTTATCCGTCTTTGAAAACATTGGAATAAAAATTGGTTTCCATTTGAAAAACTAAATCATTTATATATAAATTTTAATCAAATAAACATTGTTTTTACTGATAGTATTAAAGTTAAGAGAAGGAACTGCCAGTAATTCATTGGATCAGTCCTTTATCTCAGCATAAGTATTCATTTAGTGAAATGAGAATCAAATGTTGAAATATGTTCTAAACGTAAAATTGCAATAAAACGTACGGTTCATCGGTTGAGAATGAGCTGCGCTTTTCCTCTAATTCTCTAATGATGTGAAACGCTATGAGTTCACTAATGACTGGTAATTAACTGACGAATCCATTTGTTTAACAGTACTCTATCGCCAATACTATAGCATTGCGAGACACAACTCCAGTCCTATCATTATTAACGCAATCATTACATTGGGTGCAGTTATGCATTAGATGTGAACATACCTTCATTTAGTTATTCCTTTTGTGAATTACTCTCAAACTCTATGAGTCTCTTCTTTCCTAACTTTAAGTGAATTCGAATTAACAAAAGCGTTGATTACAATACAATCGATTAGAAAATCGCAGCTCTTATTGACATCAAATACATATTATACGAAAACTTCAATTCGAAACTAAACTAAACTATTATTATCATTAGAAACTCTTTAAACCTCTTGAGGCTCAACACAATTAACTAAACTTCATTTTTAAATCAATAAATACCTAAACTTTTAGTTTAATACCAACAGGTATTCATAACAAACATTTCAAATCATTTTTTTCCATTATATTCTACTAACATTTTCATTTAATTTTCAATGAGTCTGGTTATTTTCAAAGCTCGCCTTTTAAAATATGAACAAGTAAAAATACTTTCAAAAATGATGCTTAAAATTATAAATATAAAATTAGCGAAAATTATCGACAAAATCTTGAGTTTAATTCTTTGAGCCCCAAGTCATCCATATATTTTCTATGGGTAACATAAGTTCATATCACTTATGATACGTACTTTTGGTGATTCTAAGGTTAGTGAATGAGCTATTGTTTCATTTCTATGAAAATGTGTTTCTAATAAGTATTTATTCTTTTTATTTTCATATAATTTAAATTTTATTTTTAGTTAATAAGACTTTATTTGAAATGAATTAAAGTGTGGTTTATATCAAACTTTTTTTTTGTTAATAAAGTAATTAAAGTAATTTTTGAATGATTTGAAATGCGTTCTGACAGACGTGACAATGGGCTAACCCACCGAAGGACACAACAGATTAGTCCTGAAGTAATTCTGATATTAATCTGTAATTTCATCGATAATAACAAGAAATAAAATCAATATAAAATTGGAAGCAAAATGAAACCAAAGTCAGGTTATGGATATTTTTTCTAAAACCGGCGAAAACCAAAGTAATGATGAAATATAAAAATAGAGATATTTGTAAATGATCTTGCAAACATATGTGTTTATAAATATAATGATTATAGATTTGTTGAGAAACTTGTCTTTAATAATGAGATTATATTTCAAATGAAACGTTAAAATAAGAGTCAATTAAAACTATGAACTGAATATTAATTGAAAGAGAAATAAGCATTAGTTTTGTTAAAAGTAAATAAAGAGTACATCCCTGTAGTGATTGGTGTCATCCCTGGATGACCATTAAATCAATGCGATGTCATTTTTGTGAACAACCTCTGCATCTAATTCTAATGTTGTGTACTCTCTATTGTCTACAGAATAATAGTTTTTATTTCGCCTAAAAATAGAGTTACTTTAATTCAATGGCAAACTGTGTTCGGTCTCTGTTGTACTCAAATATTTATGTATATATAAAATGAACAGATTATACACAGACTGTGCTTTTGAGCCATTAAAGTGAGAGTAGTATTGAGAGGAGGAAAATAAATTTCTATATAATGTACGGTATATTACATTTGTCATTGACATCAAATGATGATTATTATGATCACTGACTTTACTTTTACTCAAAACTTTTCCAAAGAAAAACACTTTTGTCGTCGACTATCGCAGCAAAAGACCCAAAACATAGAAAAATCAAAATAAAATCGACTCAAAAAAATCGTCAAATATCTGTGCGCTGTCTATAAGATGACCAAACATTGTGTGCACTTTTGCTCCGATGTATTACTTGTGTATTGATTTCAATGTTTGATATGAATTGGAGTCTTTGCAAATGGAATGCACTCATGTATTAGTTCTGGTATTCATATATCCAAATACGTTATGCATATTAACCTAAACATATATTCAAATGCATTTTGCGTTTGAACCTGTGCTCAACTCTCACACATGTTGACTATTTTGCCTTTACTCTAACACTACAAATAAAGTTTTGCATTTTTCATAGAATATATACATTTTATGGCCCAAAACCGGAATCGAATAAATTTAGTTGAATTTTGTGCCAAAATTGAAACTTTCATACTTTCATAGTATCACAAACTTATTCTTGAACTCAAAATTGCAAAATCGTTTCAAACGCCAACACAACTGACAATTTAAGTAAAGTATTACAAAATTTCCAGTTCTCTGCACAACCTATGAATTCCCTTTTTTTCTAATTCTTTTTCCAATTCGACTCTATATATAAATATATATAAAGACTGTATTAAAACTGATCTGATATTCATTTAAGCGATTATTTCGAAAATAATAGGAATCTCTTTAATTGCTTCGGAGAACACTTTAATTAATTTGAATAAAAAGTGAAATTTTTCTCAAATGTTTGTTTAACTTTAATTATAACATCAAAAGGCGATACTTTCAAACTTTATTGAAACAAAATTGTGAATATATTTTGAAAGCAATTATCAAAACTATTAATAAGTCTTTAAAAGTAAAAATACAACGAATTTAATTACTAATTGGACTTAACTCATTTAAATACCCGATTAAACTCTTGCAAAACTAGTTATTTGTGAAATGGACTCAATTTGTGAATTATATTTATTTTAATATAAATATTTTCAATTATTTCGAGAATTAAATTAAATTTAATTAATGTTTGGCTTTAGTTTCAAATAATGTATTAAACGATAAATTTGTTGTTTTTATTGGAATAATGTATTTCGTCAGAGAGTTGTCAAAATCATTGTAATCTCAAGTGGACAGACATTAGTTACGGGTAAAGGGCAGCAGAAAAGCACATCTCTTCAATTGATAACAAATAATTTCGAAGTCATTTTTAGATGAAGTGAACTGTAAGAAAGCAAAACTTATTTAACGGATTGCAGACATCCATTCAATGGTGAAATGCATGCGATTGTCATAAATTAGACTCAATTTGTGGTTCTGTCTGCTATTGTCTTGTTTTATACATTTGTGTGCAAATAATTCACACAATCATATCAGTGAATACTTCATGAGTGGTACGTCTGTACTGCACGATAGGTCAGTTCCTGATTTAGTGGACAATGCAATCATCCAAATGATGTGCATAACCAACACTTAAGGCACACCCAATTGTCAATTTCATAAGTCGTACTTCATATGAATTTTGATTTGTTTTCGGAATCTATAATTATCTCAGTTTTCCATTAACTCGAAAATAGCATAACTTTTAATAAAATTTGTTTCATGAAATCAAAAGGGATTCGAAACAGATTTCATTTAATACAAAAAATAAGACCAAAATTTGATGAAATTGTTTTTAGTGAAGAATTTTGTCTTTATTTTCACTCAAAAGAGACAAATGAAAGTTCATAAGAATTTTTAACTCATTTTTTACTAAATGTTTACTCATTTATAAATCCTTTAGACTCAGAAAAGAAGACATTAGAACTGAATGGATATCAATAATGGTTTTGTGCACAGTTTGCAAAGTTTGTACACTTTGTGTCCACATTAGTGTCTGTTGTGTCACAGAGTATGTCATTTATCGAATGAGACAACGAATGCAAAAGTTTCCATCAATTGATTGAATCAATCGTCAGCTGTTGATCACTAAAATTCATTGAATTAAGTTTTTTAGCCTAAAATATGTGTTCACACGAATGGAAATCTCTTTTATTTAATTCGCGCCAATATTTGCACAATAAATACAATTTTATGGAACAGAGTATTGATCTTCTAATCAATTTTGTGTTCACAAAACATTTATTGTGTTTTTGGTATGGATTCTGGTCTTTGGATCGACAATACCTTTAGTTAAGAGCAAAGAGAAATATAATAATAATAATAGAGTACAGACTTTGAAAGAGTTAGTCATTGGAGTTGTAGTGAAGGGCTGAACAAAATCTTTCGATAACTCATATAAATTCATTTTATGCCAGCATTTGAACAGGACTTGCATTTCATTTTCAGGTCATTTTCCATAATTGGATTCACAATTTGAATATAAGATGAGTGGAGCGGTGGCACAGGTGGTGCCAGTGGTGGCTCTTCGCCAATTGAAGCGAATATATTGAGGCTATGCATCCAAAATGAACTAATGTTTACAGTACTTGTGGAGTACTATTGACTGAACGCTGAGATCAAACCCTAGTTTTGGTGTTATACTCGAGGATAACCATTGAAAGCAAAATTGCTGCTAAAACTCACTGCTAAAGATTGAAAGACTCCCAGGAATATTTTAGTTGTGAAATTCCTTAGAGTATTCTCTAACAAACATTGAACTGCATATAAATCAGTAAAAACGTATAGCAGTTTCTGTTTCCTCAAATAATAACAGAGAGCACACACTTCGACGGCAGCCAAAGAACGCTCTGACAGTAGAAATGTCTTATCAGATGAAAACATCGATTAGGTTCCGGTTCTATGAATTCATTTGGAAACGAATCTATGAATAAATAAAAAATTCAATTCTTTTTCAGAAAAGTATTTCCGAAAAAAATTCAATTTTTCAATTCATTCATTACTGAATCAAATGTTTTGAACAAAATTTTGTGAAACAATATTTACGAATTTATTCGCTTAAATCTAAACCCCTCTCAACACAATCTATTGAATTGTGAACGCATTCCTCCATTGGATTATCGATGATATTCACTGAAAGTTACATTTTTTAGTAAAAATGTAGCGAAAGGTTAAAAACTTTAAAAATTTGTGAAAATGAATGCAAAAAATGTTTAGAAATAAGTTTTGAATAAAAGTGTTGATCAGTTTAGGGCTCAAATCGAAAATCTAATGAAAGAGTGAATTGAATTTTGCAAAATTTCAGTGAAGCTAAAGATGAGAGTATTTGAGTCTTGAATGAGACGTTTTTTTATTGTCATCAAAAGAGTGATGATTCCAATTGCTGTCAAAAATAGACTAAAAATAGTTATATCGCTCGCAATTGTGAATCGCGAAGAGTTTCGATCGCTTTACTTATAATACGATTCATGAATGCGGCGCCGATTTAGTGGAGTTATACGACTCGAATGCCAATAATAAGAACCAGTGCTCAGTGTTTTAGAGCACCGGAATAGAATGGAATCTCTGGTCTGTCAGAGCATCACAGGTGGGAATTCAAGTTTGGGTTCATTTCTTATTCGTTGAGTTCTCCCGAGAATTAAGAGTTAAGGCCTAAAAAAGAAGAGAAATATGATTAAAAACATTGCTTTTTGTGGCGTTCATTCGTTCAGTGCATTCACTGTTGCATTCATACGAATCAAATGCTTTTTTGCCTTTTAGTTGTATTGCAGTATTGCCTCATATCTGTGTTTTTCTTTGCCGTACATTCAATGCATGCATCGATGACTGTAATAGGAAACAAAATAGATTATATGGCTCTGCACTACATATACAGCCATAGCCTGTGCCCGACCGAAAGGCGCCCATAACTACAGCACGAGATACAGATTCTGAGCGAAATCATTGTGTTTAGTGTTTTTGTGTTTGTCGTTCAGTTAAGTCTACTTTCTTTCAATTGGATTCTCTGATGCCTTCATTGCATTCAAATCCTCATTCAGTTCTTACTAACAATATTTGTGCTCATCTCTAGTTCTACACAAATCTCGCCAAAAGGCGAGTTCCTAACAGTTCCTAACAGTTTTCAAATCAAATACTTTCTCTCCAAACTCTCCGCTCTTTTATAACGCATTTCTATATATTTTCAATAATAAATGAGTTTTAGCCGATTATTGAAATATTGTAATATATGAGGGGTTTTACTATTTTATTATCAATACATCATAAATACAATTAGAAATTCACAAAATCACGGAAAAAATGAATCTTTAATAAACATAATCGACGATAGACTGTATTTATTTTTAATATCTATAACTAGGAATAGCCGAAGGCCTCCAAACCGTTGCGACGATAAATATTAATATTCAACATTTGAAGTGAAACTGAATTTCATGTCTTAATTACTGAATAAATCAATTACTTAATTGCTTTCACTTTTGTTAAACCGATTATATTTTGTCCGTAAATATTAAGAGATTGTATTATAATATATAAGGGATTATATGATTTGGAAAATAACTAATTGTTGAACCAATAAAAATAAATTCATATCTATCATAATTTAACATTGAAATTGCCCTTGGTAACTCTATCCTTTAATTGATCGATCATTTGACTCAAAGAAATTAAGTTTAAATACTAAATAAGGCCTTATTTTTGATCTCCAGTTAATTAGAGAGAAAACCGCAATCAGATTTAGAGAGTGCTCTTATTAACATGCTTATGAACATGCTTATGAACATGCTTATGAACATGCTTGGCAATCCCTCCTTTGGCTAATTTTTATTATTATTTCTTAATAGATGTGATAAGAATATACGCAATTAAATTCTTGGTTCATATCTACGAATATTTTTCATTCTTTCATTATTAATGAGATAAAGCAAAACAAAGTTTTAGGTACATAATGATCATGGTATTTTTTAGATTAAGGACACATCGATTTGGTAATGCCTTCCTTTTGTGAATGTGATTCAGTGACTATTTTATTAGATTTAGTCAGAGATGAAAAAGAAATTTTATTAAAAGGGTTTCACTTTAATCAAAGTATAGAAGTATTTGTTTGACTCAAATCAAGAGATATATATATCTATAGTTCTGAGAGTCTGTTAAACATGAAATGAGTTTTCGTTTTAGAAAAGTTGTAAAATAATAGAGTGTTTGCTATTGTGAGACAAACTGATGGAATGTGCGTGAATTGTGTGAATGCCGTCAATGGTCGGTACATCCATCTGACACCTGAAGAATGATTGTATCGCTTAGGAAAACATTATGGATGAACAGTAGAGCTGATGAAGAATGAGACGAAAACAACGCGAATATTAGTTGTGAGAGGAGTTGAGTTGTAGTCGAGTTTTGTATTATAACTGTATTTCTCTGTAATGGCTTTTTTTTGAAGCAAAGCTCAGCTCTTCTCTACTCAACGCTTGATTTGCAGCAATTCTTCGAAGCAGAAGAGTTTTAATCTGAAATAGAAGTGAACCAATAGTTATGCGATCATACGATGAAAGGGACATCAGCTTTACTCAAACACTAGTCTTATGCTCTTCACTGCAGTCAGTGTGCACTCACATTATCCGCTCTTTGCTTTACTCAAAGTAAACCCATAGTTCGCTTCGACTACTCCTCTTTGCTATACATTACCGAAATGATAGTGAGCACCGACCAAATGGACTCCAATTGAGCCCATATATGCGCCACTTGTGCTAACGCGCTCTTAATGACAGGACTGATGGAGAATCAGAACAAAAAAATTGAACATAAATACCAACCGTTGAACATAACTTTCGAACTGAAAAAGTCTTTTGATTCGGACCAATGCTATCACTTAAGGTATAGTTAGAGTATTATACAGTAGTTAAGGGCACAAATTGTGCAAAACAAGTTGCACTCACTCTTAAAGTGCTTACAAAAAACAGTGTTATTCTCATACTATTGTAACTCATTTTCTGTTCAGTTGTTTCACCAGAAATTTTATACTCTTCTCAATGGAAGAGTCCGTAAGTGTTGCTATGAATAAGTTTTTTGGTAAAGTTGTGTCGGAAATATTTGTGCGAAGACTTTTGCTCATTACAGCCCTAAATAGCAGTCAACGAAAGTAACTGAAAGTCTGGCAGTTGTAGAGGCAATAGTAGTGATAGTGCTGTATATGTGGAGCGAAGTTAAATTGCAATCCATGTATCAGATGCTCTGACTCTAATGCATCACATAATGCTTTCTTAATGACTGAATACTCCCAAGTTTTAGCTCTCTTTCCATCACTTGTATAACATATCCAGTGCCGAGTGATCGGCAAAAAGTGTTAGGAAATAACGCGTTTATCGTCAATTGAAAACTTTTGCTCACAAACGACAAAACAGACTAATTCTCAGATCTCGACAACAAAATAGATTCAATTGAATAAAATTTCTAAAACTCTAGTCTTAAAAGAAGAGTCTTTTGCTGAAGGGCTCGTATACTATAGTAGTCTATGACATTGCTATGGCGTTGGTCTGGTCTGGCATTGCTATGGCATATCAATTTCAGTGGTCATAAGTTTCAATGATGTCAGAGATGTCTTTCCATTTTACAGGACTGTTCTGTTCATTAGAATTGAAGTGAAAGATTGCATAGTATTGAAAAGAAGGCATTGAGGAGAAGGCAGTTGTTTGGCGCTCAGAGCCATTGTAGGCATTGTCCTGGTGACAAATGTGGTGGCAGCTGTCGCTGATTATGACGTATGATTCGGGATTCACTTGTTTAGGTCATACTTTATATATATGGCACCCAACCTGAAAATGTCTAATAATAAAAAAAAGAGTAGTTCTGATTCCTGTGCTCTGTTTGCTGGAGATGTCTGCCATTGAGTTGAGCGCCAAAAGTATCATCTCTTGGATTGCATTGAATTCAGTCTCTGTTAGATATTTCTTTTGACACGAAATGGGAGGCAAAAAGTTTAGACTACACTTTGAGAATCATTTATATCAAACATTAGAGAGGCGTAGAGGCGTTCCTCCTATTTATTCTCAAAGTTTGGGTCCATTCATAAAAATGCGCGCTTTATATCCAGTTTAGTCGCAATCAATTATATGAACACATTTAAAGAGATATACTTTCAGCTCATAACCAGTCTGTGCCCAACCATTTTCTAAGTTGTTTTGAAAAACACCAGACTTTCTCTGTTGCGCTCAACTATTCATTAATAATAGCAAATCATTTCAATAATGAGCTCTTTTTTAATGGTATCCAACAGACGAAGACTTTAGACTTTGAGAGAGACATCAGATTTTCATTATAATAATAATTTACACAATAATTGAACCAAACATAAAGACATAAAAGACAATTCAATTTCCAATTTCTAACTTTTTTTGTTTAAATTAATTATTTATCGTTTCTTTTTATTCAACCATTACTTAACTCAAACCCTTTTATTCTTTTTTTGTTTCTTTGATTTTTATTTTTGATTCATATATTACTTAATTTTATATAAAATATAAGAAATAAAATGAGTTTAGAAACTCTTTTGAGAAACAAATTATAAAAATTAATTTATTTGAAAGAGATTTTTGTATTAAAAAAATGAATTCCAGGATCATTCCAGTCCTGTTTAATATAATATGTGAACCACTAATAATTTAAGGCATTTTTATAATAAATGTGGAATTTTGAAAGCATTTTCATTAAACTGTTGTTTGGGTATTATATCACAACACAATTGTATGGAGCGATAGAACAAAAAATTGAACGTAAGCTGACGTGAAGTTTGATATTTGACGGGATTTGTTTGACAATCGTTGCGCTCAAACTTTGACAACAATGAAAACTGGAGACAACATATCATTCGCTTTCACTTCAGTGGATCAGAACACTGGAAACACTGGAAAAGCGAACCTTTTGTTACGAATTCGGGTCTCAATGTATGGCAACAATTGTACTGAACTCAGAATACTTTAGGAATAATGAAAACTGTGGCCAAAAGCGTATGAAAATATCACTCATAGACTACGAGTTGTAGTAATAATCCTTTAATTTTTTCGACTCTTTTTTGAATATAAAATGAAATAATTTTCTAAACATAAATATATTTGAAGGAAATGTTGAATGAATTGGTGTTCAATATTAAAAGCGGGGATCAATATGTTTGATATTAACCCCTGAGAGTCATTAGATCGGCATTTGAGTCATATGTTATGGAAATGATTTCACTATAACTAATAGTATAACAACAGGCAGTTGTGAGCGCCTCAACTGCAAGAAAGAAGTGTTTCGGGGGTTCTATATATTGAAACTATAATTTTAAGTAATAATTCTGTCATTTGCATCACAATTTCATATCTAATGATGACCTCTACCCCTGCAACTATCCCTGTGCCAAAAATGAGATGAGGCACTCCACTAGCAATGGTAGGGCTGAGTCATATGCTTTGCTTGTATTTGAGACTATATCATGCGTTAACACAAGATTTAATAATAACGTTGAGAACTGATAGAGAATTGTGTCTCACTATATATGATTTGGAGACAAACTGTAATTACAGCGTCAGCTTTTCATATCACAATTGCCAACACTCACCGCCAGAGACGGCACAGCACTGGTTTGAGAAGAGCAAAATGCTGTGGATGTCATCCTAACTGAAGTGACACAGAAATGCATCGCCAATGAAAATGATTGCCTTATATTAAATATAAGTATAGCTCAGTATTAGGTTAGCATAAAATAACAAAACAACTAATAATAAAATTGTGACAATACTTAACAATAGTTAGCAATTCTTAACTACTTATTTGTAATAAGTATTATATGAGAGACCACTTTTTCGTTTCTGATATCCATTCAATTCTATTCTCTTTACAATCGATTTGTATTCACAAAAAACTTGGAAAACATTACACAAATCGAAAAGAAATAAAACATATCTTAGAGTTTGACTCGAAGTCAGGCCTTCATTCAATTGAGCTCTGCTTGACTTCAAAGCAATCGATAAAATGTAGATCTTTTTAAAACTTCTAAATATTTTTTGTCGTAAGTTTCAGATTATGGTTCAAATTATCAGTCATTCAGTCATATAAAAATTGTATACAAAAGACATTCCAAGATTAAATCGATACAACTTATATCACATATAATATATAAACTTAGAGTATATATAAAAATTGAAGGCATAGTATAAATAGTGGCAATAGTGGAGCTAAACTCAGCTAAACTGAGCTAAGCTAAGCTTCATTATTATTTTTGAGGCATACACTCGATCACCCAATGATCGATTAGACCCAAACAAATTGAACCTCAGATTCTTTTGTCATTTATTCTCCATCTTCTGTGGTTTGAATTTCTAAACACACAATATTTCTTAAGTCGACCTAATTTTAAAAGAGCAAAAACTTTTTACCAAGAACAAATTTGTTACTAAATGTTTTCAAATATAAATTTATTGAAATACATATTTCGTTAAAGAAAAAAATCAGTGAAATATTCAAATCAAATGAGTTTTTGAATATAAGTTAAATAAAACTGTTTTATGTATTAATCGTTTTGTCAACAAAATTAGACTTTTGCTGATCTTTTCAATACTTATTTAAAAAATAAAATATATTTTCTTTATTACAAAATCAATAATAAATCTTAAATATAAAATATTATTCAATGAAAAGGTTTATATGAAAAATAATTCAATAACTGATGAATAAAGAAATCTTTTCATTTCTTTATTTTTTTTATTAAACGAAATATTTTGTTTCAATCAAAGGGTTTGTCTTTAGATCACAATTCAATCGATATTTTATATTGAATTTTAAAATATTAATATTTTTGGTTGAATTGAATGCAAATTCACGTATTGACTCCGCTATCAATTTATTTCTCTTATTTTAAAATTCATGAATTCATTCTGTGCTCTCTTTCATTCACTCCTTTAATCTAATTTTCTTGAAATAGCAATCAAGGAGTTACCTTGCTTACATAAACCAAATTCAAAATTAATATTACTTTAGGTAGACTTGCTCAATTTACTTCATCTATTAGTAAATAGTTTTATCATGGTATTAATTTCAATTTAGTAAGATTATTATTTTGAATAAATAGTGGTATTTATTGAATTTGTTTGGACCAAATGTTTTGAATCCCTTGAGTTTAAAATATTATTTATGGAAAAAAGTTTTCACGAATTGTTGAGAATCTGATAGAAAATATTGATTCCCATATGATATGATGTATTGCTTTCCTTAAAATAAATGAACGCATAAAATGCTATTTGAATATTAGAGGCATTGATGTGTTTGAATACCACAACGGCTCACACTTGTAGTAACATTAAGTTAACTGCAAATTGTGATAAGGCTTTAAGCAAATTGTGGACGTATTAGAGAAGGCATTCCTTCTCTAAGAGTTGTACTCTTAGAGTAGTTTTTGCAATACATTGAAATACATTTTAGTATATTTTATGCCATAAATATATGATATAAAAGAAAGAAATTCGGGTAACATTAGACGCATGAAGTGCTCTTTCCTAGAATAGTTTGGGCACTATTAGGCCCGGAGGAGAGATGACCGACGAGGGACTGAGAAAGTTGATGAGTTTAATCACGAGAGGCTCATGAAGAACACCGAATCGAGTGATCCGTCAAAAATTGGTACTATTGCTGGCCTTCGATTGGATTGGATTGAATGCAGAATTTCTCGTTCAGAGCTAACTTATTGAATGCTCGGGGGATATATTAAAGCACATGTTGCTCGGCTTAGCTCAGCATAAAATAGACTTTTGTTAGCAATGAGAGGTAGAGATGAGAATAAAGTCGAACACTATTACACTATTAGACTATTAGGTCTACAAATTATACATTGAATTGTAGTGCAAAAGAGTGTTTCACAACGAAAGACAATAATATAAACTTAAATCACTTAACAGACATTATAGCGCTGTTATCAGTGCACAGAATGCCATACAAACATTGAAATGGTCTACAAGTCGGCGATGAATGAAGTATCGCATCAGTCGTTCCGAGTATTTTAAGATATTGTGTTCACCCGAAGATCTCTGAGTGATCTTCGCTTTCCATCTCACGAGCCATTAGAGAGACTAATGAGTCAGAACCGCTTCCAAACTGATCCCAAACTGAATTATACTAATATTTAATGTTGCAGTAAAATAGACTCAAATACACTAAAACTGAACAAAACTGCTTTAAAAAAGTCATTCTATTCCTGTGTTAGTCTTTGTTTTGTTCATTTTTTCATTTTTTGCCCTAAACTTAATACATAGTGTTGAGTGAAAGGCATATAATGGCAAAGAAAGAGATATATAAATATAAGTGGAAAAAATAAGATGAATTAGTTTGAAGTAAAGCATCAATTTTGAGCTTAATTTCAATAAAACCCTTCAATTTTTCGTATATTTAGTAAAGTAGTGACGCTTTTGTTTTAAAATAAGAGGACAGAAGAAAAAAATAAGTATTTAATGTGTCGTCGCTTCAAATCAAGAAAATCGTTTGGAAGAAGCGATTGAATGCTTTGTTGAGCCGTTGCGGAAACGCACAAAAAATAGAGTACAGAATCAAATCGATGGATGAAAAACGAATGGATGGCCCAACGAAACGCATTGATAAGCCGTTAAGTTTGCTGGTTGTGATTTGCAGTCATTGACGAATGAGTAAACCACTAACGATGTCTTCACAGCCAAACCAGAAGAGAAAAATAATGGATTTAAACAATTGCGACAGCAGTACACTAGTCGAGCACAAAATACAACCCTAAGATTTTTTAAAAGAAAAATAACCTCTTTTTGGTTTCGTCAGTGACTGAGAACTTAATACTAAGTACTTTCCACTAAAAAATATGTTACTCTTTAGAAATGGTATTCGACTCAACACAACAGAAAAGAAATAAATCGAATATCATTTTGTTGTGTTTTCTGACAAAAAATCGTTTTCGAGTCCTTAATGTTTGATGATTTGCAATGATTTACAATTCAATATATTTTAAGGACAGACATAATATAATATCGGATTCGATGACAAAAACTGAAAAATCCAATCAAATCAAAACCAAATTATATTTGTTTTTATCTCTCAATAGTCAGGGATTATATCCGACAAAATTGTTGTTAAATTTATCGGATTTTCTAAACTTTTCGAAAACCTTTTATCCGATTTTCAACAATTTTTAGTTTTTAAAGCAAAACATTGAGACAAATGGTTGTGCCAATAGTTGTGCCAATAGTTGTGCCAATAGTAGTGCACAACTTGTGCTTAACTTGTGCTACACTTTGCCTTTACATTGAAATTCTGGTAATCGTTTCAGAGATGGTTTCCATTCAATGATAGACATTTGAAATTTTAAATACTTTGCTTTTTGTCTTAAAACATATGGTTTTCTTAGAAAAATTGTCGATTTATTGTCTCTCAATTGATTTAATATTTATATTTGAGCACAGATTTGATGCGATCTTTTACTCAAAAAAATCATACATTAGTCGGTAATGATGTCGAGTATGAAGGGGTCACCCGCTGGCAATCAAGTATTTCATGCACTCGTATTCATGACTTACGAGGAGTAAGAGTTAGAGAAGAGTCGAATGAAAAATAACATTTCGTTTAATGTGTTATCGATTATGACTTAAAGCAATCAAATGATAAGCAGTTGTTTTGCTTAAACATTGGAAGAGAACAATGAATGCGATGCCATTAATCGGATTGATTGCAGAAAATGTTGGTTTGGCCACATGTTGATGAGCCGACACATTCTTTAATGGCACCCAATTTGAATGAGACAAAAGTTACTCATTTATATCTATTATGTATTTTAAAAAATTGATTTCAATTCATTACTAAAATCCTTTATTATTGTTTCAGAGATTCACAATTCATATATGTGTAACACATTTAAGTTATTTTCGTTGAGTTAAGACAATTGACATTAACTCATAATAACATAGTTTACGAGTTAACAAAAATGCATATAAACTCTGCATTAGTCCATAAAATAGTCTGAAATTATAATAATATAATTTCTCTTTCATATAACTATCTCTCGTGACTCTAGTCTTTCGGTCGAATGAGTTTCACAAAAATTCCTTTCGCTCTAAAAGGAAGGACTGAAGGAGTGATTAATTATAGAAATTTAGCCAAAACTCAAAGAAAAGAATCGCATGAATCACATTATGCTTTTTTGAATTAAAATCTACTGTAAATTGAATTTACAGCTCAGGAAGTATTGTAACAAAATGAATACCATCTCTATTCTCCATTCAATTCTTTCCATCCCACTCACTCTATTCTCTCTCTCTCTCTCTCTCTCTCTCTCTCTCTCTCTCTCTCTCTCTCTCTCTCTCTCTCTCCTCTTTCTCTTTACGATCTATAGTAAGAACTAGTATTCCAAAGGATGGCTAAAAACAGGTTCATTACAGAATGTTTGAGTATTTCATAGTTGGGACGCATTATAATTAGATTATTTCTTTTCTACAGATTGATTGCAAACGAGGAAAATAAATGACACAAAAATACAAAGAATCGCAGCAAAAGAGCCAAAGAGAGTCAAATCCCCGAAACTATTACAGTAATGAACGCTTTTGATCTAAACTGACGCCAAACTCGTATCTCAATTGTTCTTTCCTTAATAGTCCGTCCAAAACACTTTCATTATTATTAATATAATAGAATACAACTGAATGTATATATGAATGAATGAATGCAACAAAATTATAAGTTTCGACTTATTTTCAAACATCAAAGTTAGTGATCCCAACAGATATCTTCTCGATTTAAAAAGAGTCTCATGAGATGCCATTATATACATAACCATTTTGTAGACCAAAAAAACAAAACCAATTTCTTTCAAAAATAATGTATTCATAGATTAATCTATGAAATAAAATCTCGTTTAAAATTTTAATTCAAAGAAAAAATAGCCAATACTTTCTTAAAGTATATGTTAACTAATATGAACACTAGCTATTAGTTAGTCTATGTTTATGCTTGTGCTGTGCTTGTGCTGTGCTTGTGCTTGCTGCTAAATTACATCAAATCAGATTCTTTTTAATAAAAGAGAACATAAATTTAAAGAACAAATGAATGCTTTGATTTAATTCAATGTAATTTCAGTGAATAATATTCACTGAATATTCATATAAAAGAAATGAAAATTAAAGTTTGAATAAATCGATTAAATGATTTTCTTTTCAATATCTATACAATACAAGTATAGAATTATTTCTGCTTTTGTTTTGTTATTGATTTTGCGAAAAGAAGATTCTCTGCAAAATCAGAGTCATTAACAAAATGAATTCACTCAATAACTTATCAGAGAGTTATGGAATTAGTCAGTCAGACCTCCAAAAATGCTTACTCTAATAATTCATAGCACTTATATTATGTAATATAATAAAAAGAAATAATTTTGTTTAGAGTAGACCTTGATCACATTCTAGATTGTTGCTTAAAATTATAAATATAAATATACAATAATTGTAATAATGTATTTTAATTATTTATCATTGAAATACTTAAAGAGTACTTCACTGCATAACAACATTTTTTAATTCATTTTTATAGTGAATTATCGAAAGACAACAAAAGAGACAAAAGGGACTCAATTTTAGTTCATTTTAGAAGATATTTGATAATTAAATAATGAATTTACAGATAATGTGAATTAAATAAAAGAAAAATACATAAAATAATGTGAATTATTTTTAGTGTTCACTGATTTTTTTTTCAGAGTTACTAAAAGTTAGGCAAAAGTGGGGTTTATATGCGTAGAAGTAGTAGAAGTCAAAAGACAGCGCTTAGAGATACACAAAATACTGAAGTTATGAAATGACCCAAATTAGTGCAAATAATCGAATGGATTGTAATTTAGGTCTTAAGCTATTCTCCCAATTATTGACATTACTTTTGCTTTTATCTTATAATTATTGGTCACACAATTCGAGCAATTCTTTCGTGAGAAGTGAATCACTGATTTAGAAACCAATCGAATGATGAGAGAGAGAGAGAGAGAGAGAGAGAGAGAGAGAGAGAGAGAGAGAAGTGATGGCAAAGTTGGGCCAAAGGATACGCCTGAAGTCTTATATGAAGAAATGGGAAGTAACACGTGTCTCAGTGTCTGTGTCTTTCTCGCACTTTTGTCTCAGCTTTCGTGAACAAAATGATGGATTTTAGCCATTACTTAACTCTGAGATATGACCGCCCAATACCAGTCCACATACTGTTCACAAATTGCATCTTTACTTCGATCCTAGTTTTACAGTTAGTCTAATAAAACACATTTTAGGTCTATTGTTTCGCTCTATAATATTGTTTGACTCATAGTTTATATAAAATAAATGAAATCATTGTTTGTTTTTTTCTCCCTTTTTTGGTTCACTTTTTAAACTCCATATAAAACAAATTGTTATATAAAACAAAAAATGATTGAATCAACAAATAGAGCAGAATCTGAGTAATGCCTCATAAATAAGATTTTTAGATAAGTTTAGAATTAAAATTCCAAACAATAGTTTTGATGTCATTTAAGCTAACATTTTGTAGAATTGAAATAAATTATATAAAACAAGAAAATGAGTTCATTGTATGAAAGAGTGAAATACGATAATAACTCATATATAAAGCTTTTGAATTGTAAATCGTGACCAACAAATGTGTCCAGAATTTTAAGCATAAATTTGATGCGACCAACACTTTATTGAATGCAAATCGAAGCCAAACATTGAATATTGAATCGAGAGATAAAATATCAGACAAATATCAGACACAAGTAAGCACTCATCCATTGGAGCAATGATGCACTTGTGCTCAAATAACAGCAAACAAGAGACTCGAAGCTGCTTAACACCTGTCATTTCGCCTATTGAATGATGACTATGAGTAACAGCAACAGTGCCAACAGTGCCAACAGTGCCAACAGTGCCAACACTACCAAAACTATGAAGAGAGCCAGTATTTGGACCTAACATTAATACAATATAGTGAATGGAAAAGAGAATTGAGTGAATCCACTCAGGAATATATTGAATACTGCATAACACTATCGCAACTTTCCATACATCACAACATCACAACCAAACCGTCTTTTAATAAACTAAACAAAAGACTCAACTCTTAAGAATTATTGTCTTTCATTACACAATATAAAACACTTTCAACGCATACATAAGGTTTGAATCCCAACCAAATGATTTGGGCTTCCAATGAGAGAACAGACGCATGAATTTTAATTGGCTATACATTATTACTCACTGACCCTTACAAACTCCAGTGGGAACTGTGCTCTTATTCTGTACAGACGTGTTTGTATTTAACATTTGGCACAATTCTGTTCAATCAATTGCGATCAACGAAGCACTGGATTCAAAAAATATGTTGTATTCACTCACTTCACCCAAACCTCTAATAATCGAAAGCATTTTCCAAATTAATTCATTGAAAGACTCGACGACTAAATTACAAATTTATCCGATTCTCACAAAATATGACATCATTTCAATCATTTGAAATACAGTTCCACTCTTTTGTTGATTTTAATTAGAGATCACCCCATCGTCACAACTATTCTCAAAAACTTGTCTAAACTCAAAATAGGTTTTTGAATGTCTTCATTACTAAAACAATGTCCAAACTTTACCGACTTTTAAAAAAAATTAAATGATTTTTGTATTTAAGTTCATTGAATGAGTTGTTAAGTGACATATTTATCAGCCAATTCCAGGGATGGTCAAAAGGGGGGTTTTCCGAAATATCCCATAGGAAAGCAAAATCGGCAAAATATTGCCTAAAATTTTGGAACCTTAACGTCTATAGACAATCACTCGTTGAGGCTTTCAGTTTCTTTGGAATATTTAACTAAGAGCCATAGGTTCGGTTCCTTTGGTCATCCCTGATAAATTCTTTGCTATTTCTTGTCTCAAATTTGATCTAAGAGGCAAAGTATTTAACCAATTCTAACCATGATCAAATTCATTTATTAATGAATTGTTCAAAGAAATATTTGAGACAAAAATTAAAAACAAAATGAATGAAACATTTTCTTAATAATTAATTTTTAAAGTCATATGAAATGAAATAATTATTACATTATATTTATTAAAATCCGACTGAAATTAACAAAATATAAAAATATATAAATAAAATGAAAGTGAATTTAAGTCATATTTTTAGTAAAATTGGTTTAAATTATAGAATAATTTCAAAATCTATAAAAATAATGTGCCTTCGATTCGGATTAACTTCAGGATTACTCAATAGGAGTGTAGGGCACAGGATTTCAATGCCATCTTTTTATAAATGATGAGAGGATGAGTCCATCACTTTAGATCCTCAATAGCCTGAGCTGATCCTAAAATACTTTAGGAGTAAAGCTTTCAATCATAGCGTTTATAGACTTCCAATCGATTTAATTTCTTCTCTATTTTTACACTTTTTCTTATTAATGCTTCAGAATGTGTTTAATACTCAAAATTATCCGATTTTGGGACTTTTATAACGTTTTCTTCTTTTAATTAACTAAATGGATAGTTTTAGCCCCAAAAGTGAATCTAGCTCAGCTGATTACTTAAATATATAAATTATATATAATAATGGTTTTATATTTTATCTAATGATTATATTCTTTGAATGAAACACTACAAACACATTACAATAATTTAACTAAATTTAACAAATTTTATTAATTTCTGACTAATATTAAAAGAGAAATCTTTTTTTTATTTAAAATTATATATTTTTAATAAATCAAAAAATATTTTGTTAATATTATAAATAATATATATTATATACTTTATATACATGTATTATATTTATTTATTCCACAATTTTTTGATTTGTCAAAATATTTTTAAAATATATCCTTGAATCTTTTATGAATTATAATAAATTATTATAAAAACATATTAGAATTATATATACAGTTGGGTTACCATTGGGTAGTGTTTACTCTTTTCAATGATTTTGAAACATTAAATGCTTATATAAAAAATTAA